>CAUYLG010054406.1:0-42345 GCA_963573385.1 Cacajao melanocephalus
AATCCCAGCATTTTGGGAGACTGAAGCAGGCAGATCACCTGAGGTCAGGAGTTCAAGACCAGCCTGGCCAACATGGCAAAACCCCGTCTCTACTAAAAATACAAAAATTAGCCAGGTGTGGTGGTGGACACCTGTAATCTCAGCTACTCGGGAGGCTGAGGCAGGAAGAATCTCTTGAACCCCGAAAGTAGAGGCTGCAGTGAGCTGAGATTGCACCATTGCACTCTAGCCTAGGAGACAGAGCAAGACTCTGTCTCAAAAAAAAAAAAACGGGGGGGTCTCTAGGTGCCATTCTGCCTGATGTCCTGCTGTTTTCCATAGAAGGCTCAGTCCCACAAGACTGCCTTCACTTCAGATGCCAATCACAACTTGATTGTCACTTCTACTTCTGACCAACTGGCTGTAAATCAGGGTTCCCACTACCCATCCTTGGGTTCAATTAATTTGCCTAGAATGGCTCACAGAACTCAGGGAGACACATTTGTGAACAGCCAGATGAAGAGATGTACAAGGCAAGGTATGGGGGAGGGGACTCAGATTCCGTGCCCTCCCTGGGGACATCACCCTCCCAGCACCTCTCCCCAAGCATCCTTTGAGTGGAACTTGATGCTGGCCTTTCCCCCTCTGCATTCAGTTTGTCCTTTCTCTCTCTCAAAGAAGGTACAGTATCATACTCTAGAGGACAAGTGTCTAAACATCATATGCCTCAAGTAATTATCTTTTTTTTTTTGAGATGAAGTCTGGCTCTGTCGCCCAGGCTGGAGTGTCGTGGCGCCATCTCAGCTCACTGCAACCTCTGCCTCCTGGGTTCAAGTGATTCTCCTGCCTCAGCCTCTTGAGTAGCTGGGATTACAGGCGCGTGCTGCCACACCCAGCTAATTTTTGTATTTTTAGTAGAGACGGGGTTTCACCATATTGGTTAGGCTGGTCTCAAACTCCTTACCTCGTGATCTGCCCGCCTAGGCCTCCCAAAGTGCTGGGATTACAGGTGTGAGCCACCTCACCCAGCCTTCTTTTTTTAAACATATAACTGGAGTCTCATTTACTTTATATCACTTTAAGTCACAGAATGAGGGAATGACAGAGTCAGAATTTGAACCGAAATCTCCTGAATGCTTTGCATTACACCCTACTGCCTTATGCAGGCCATGTAACCTTAGGTAAATCTTTATGCTTTCCATCTGTTTCCTGCCTGGTTCAAGAGAGATCATGTATGTGAGAGTGCCAGGCAAACCCCACCACAGTGTAGGCCTGTGAGTTGCTGCCATCATCCATGTGGTCAGTGTTTGCCAATGTGTCTAATATTTCTTATCTGGGAATAGTAAAGAATCTCTCAGCTTTAATTGTGGACTGAACCTCTATGGAAAGAGTGTGTGTGTAAGGAATTCCTCTGTGCTCTACAATATGTTCCTTTGGTCCTTGTTCTAGAAATTTCCCTCATGCTGATGTAAAAAAAAAAGATCATTATGTCTATCAGCTGAGCACACACAGGGGGATGGAGAGGAATGGGGAAAGATAGGAGGAGATAAGGGAGAACTAACACTTACGGCCAGTATGTATCTCCTCTGTTCTAGGTGTTTTGCATATTTGAGATAATCTTTACAGCTGTCCTATGAATTATATACAACATTCCTATTTTACAAGAGAAAAGAGAGTCACCACCAGGAAATGATGGAACTTGAATTCTAACCCTGATCTTTCAGATTCACAGTGAGGACACACTGTGCTCTGTTGCCTCAAGTGGAGATATGAACCATAGACCCTTGGGCTCAATTTTGTTTGGTTTGGTTTTTGAGATGGGGTCTTGCTACGTTGCCCAGGCTGTTCTCAAACTCCTGGGCTCAAGTAGTCTTCCCAACTCAGTCTCCCAAGTAGCTGGGATTGCAGGCACGTGTCACAGTGCCTGGCTCAGTTTTATATGATTCTATCAAATAGTTTCAGATAAGAACATAGGGAGGATGAGACCCATGTAAAGGCATTGAATGTCAGAAAACTTAAGGAAACAAAAATATAGCTTGCCTCTGTAGTCCAGCTACATGGGAGTCTGAGCCCAGGAGTTCAAGACCATAGCTGCTATGATTGAGCCTGTGAATAGTCACTGCATTTCAGCCAGCCAGTGTGGCTTGAGCTCATCTCTAAACAAGAGAGAAAAAGGGAGAAAACCAGGTAAATCTATGGGCAGTCTCCTTGGGACTTCTGGGAGTGAAAGTCCCTGTTAGGAATTGCTGTCATTTTTCTTCTGTGACATCTGCTTCGGCTTCCACTTTTCACCCATGTCAGCTAAATTGCCATTGTTTCATTAATATAACAAACGTTGATTGAATGGCCAAGCCCATGCTGGACCCAGCAGTGTATCACCTTTATTTTAGGAGATTTATTCTAGTTCACTTATTTATGAGTTCACCAGCTATTTAGTGCCCCCACCAGGGATACAGAGATGTTCAGTCACAATCTGTGCCTTCAAGGAGCTCATCGTCTAGTGACGGTACCACACAATGAAACACAGAGGAAGACAGACGTGACTTCTTACCCTCATGGTGCTAGGCTACAGTGGAGGAAGTGGGGAGGCAGCATAAACCAGTAACAAGTGGACAAAAAAAGTAATAAATACATATTAAGTATAGAATTACCATTTGTTCCAGCAATTCCACTTCTGGGTATATTCCCAAAAGAATGGGAAGCCCAGGAACAAGTATTTGTACACTGACGTGTGTAGCTGCATTATTCATAATAGCCAAAGATGGAAACAACCCAAATATCCATCAACAAATGAAGAGATGATTACTCAGCCTTAAAAAAAAAAAGGAATGAAATTCTGATACATGCTACCATTTGGGTGAACCTCGAAGACGTTATGCTAAGTGAAATAAGCCAATCCGAACAGGACAGACATTTATGATTCCACTTATATGACGTACCTAGAGTAGTCAAAGTCATAGAGACAGAAATAGAACTGTGGTTGCCAGGGGCTGGGGAGGAAACAATAGGGAGTTATTGTTGAATGGGTGCAGAGTTAGAGCATGGGATGTTGAAAAAGTCATGGAGATGGATACCGGCGCGCTTGCAGTGTGGATGTATATAAAGCTGCTGAATGGTATACCCAAATGTTAGAGACATGTTTATTTTACCCCAATACAAAAAAGGTAATACATTTGAGACTTTCTCTTGAAGAAAATTAAATTAAAAATTATGAAGATAAATTCATTTTATACTTAACCAACAAAAGGTAATACAAATAGTAGCCATGTCATAGCCATTGTGGTCAGTGCTACAGAGAGTCCTACCTGGTGCTGGGAGAGAGGATGGCAGGTAAACCTGCTCAGGTTAGTGGGGTTCCTCAGGAGAATGGCATTTCAACTAAGCCCTGAAAGAGAAAGCTTGGTGAGAGGGGGTGGGCATTTGTGGAAGACGAGACATTCCAGGCAGCAAGAACAGCAAGGTGAAGGCCAGAAGCAGGAGCGCTCCTTTGGTGGAGCTGAGGAATTAGAAGGTTTGTGTATGGAACACAGAGGGTGTGGAGGTTGGGCTTGCAAAGGATTTTAGGCTCTTCCTAGGAGCAAATGGAATCCATCAAAGAGTTTGGGCAAGGGCTTTTTATTTTTAACTGGTAAGCCCCTTGATGTGTTTAAGTAGAAAGGGATGGAAAATGAAGTTCATTGAGGGTTTTCTATGTGTCCGTTGCTTTACCTACCATTCCCTTCTTAGGCAGGAGCCCTGTGAGGTCAGAATTACCAGGAGGTAAGTTCTTTGAGGACAAGGACCCAACATTCTCAAAGCTCTGATACTAAGTAGAACATTCGGCACAGATGATGTGCGCAATAACGATCCACATGGTTGATTTTACACATGAGGCTTAGGAAGGTGAAGCCATTTGACCCAAGTGAGCAGGTGAGGAGGCCATGCAGCCTAGGAGCTGTGCCAGCCCTGAGCTCATACCCCCTTCTAGACCATGCCACACATGCCAAACCCAATCTCCCTGCTGTTTTCCAGAGCCTCCTCCCTGGATTCCTCCTCCCCAGCACACTGGTGTGTGTACTCCTAGACCCAAGGGGTGGCCAAGGGGCATCTGTCTGTGAATGTGACTTTGCACATAGGAGCTGGTGTGACCCCTGGGCTGAATGTGAGGCCCTGTGGTGCGGGACAGAGACTAGGGGAGCATATTCATTTCCTATTTCTGCTGTGAAAAATTACCACAAACTTCCTATCTTACATTTCTGGAGGCCAGAAGTCCAAAATGGGTCTCACTGGGCTATAATCAGGGTATAGCCGTGGCTGTGTCCTTCCTGGAGGCTCCAGGGAGAATCTGATTGCTTGCCTTTTCCAGCTTCTAGAGGCCACCTGTGTTCCTTGGCTGGTGGCCACCTTCAAAGCCAGCAGTCCCATCACTCCAGCCTTTGCTTCTGTCATCACATCCTCTCTGACTCTGACTTGTGCCTCCTGCTTTCACTTAGAGGCACCCTTGTGATTATGTTGGGCCACCCCTGTAATCCAGGGTAATTTCTCTATCTCGAGGTCAGCTGATTAGCAATCTTTTATTATATTTAAATAAATAGCTTTGTAAGTTGAAATGAGGTCTTGCTATGTTGCCCAGGCTGGTCTCAAACTCCTGAGCTCAAGTGATCCTCCTGCCTCAGCCTCCCAAAGTGCTGGGATTACAGATGTGATTGAACTGATTAGCAATTTTAATTCCCCCTTGCCATGTAAGATAACATATTCACAGGTTCCTGGGATGAGGGTATGGACATCTGGGGTGGGGAGGGGACATTATTCTGCCCACCTCAGGTGGGAAGAGCAGGGTGTGGGGCTGCGCCCAGCTGAGACTTTTAAATTTAAACCTAGCTCCCAGGTCATTATGAAGGTATATTTGTCAAGGTCAGAGAATAGAAGAGGATAGAGTAGAAACTGTATTTAATGGTTTGATAGTTTTTAACTTTTATATATTTAGACAAATGGTATGTGGGCCTTTTTTGCCATCAGCCATGCAAATATTAGGCATCCACCTAACCCAAAGTCACATAGCTGGTGAGGATTCAAATTAGAACACAGATGTGTTACTTTCACCACACAAGGCCTCTTTTCAAGGAGAAGTAAGGCACTGTCTTACTCAGCTTCGAGACTCTATCTCTGCCTGTTTCCTCGTGGTTACAGGCTGTGTGCTCCAGAAACTCCTGCTGAGGACCTGGCCTCCTAGCCCTTCTGAAGCTGCAGTTCTTCTCTCATACTGTGTGTATTGTCCTATGTGGATACCTGTCATATAAACCCTCCACTGGGCCATTCAAGTCCACGTACTTATGGTTCACTGACTATTTAGTGTCCCCAGCAGGGATTCAGAGATGGTTTAGTCGCAGTCCCCACTTGCAAGGAGCTCGCAGTATAGTGAGGACACCACACAAAGAAACGACAGTGATGACTACGCAAGAGACTCTTCTGGTGATGGGCGCGTGATAATCTGGGGCAGCTCTGGGGTGGGGTCAGGTAGAGGCTGCTCAGAGGAAGTGATTCTCAAACTGAGTCTTAACTAGGCCAGGACGCCAAGGGCTGGAATTTTGGGATGGTGTATTTATAGACTCTGAGGCTACAACGGGGCAAGTTTGGGAAATCCCAAAGCTGTTATGATAACTAGAACAAAGAGTAAGAGGTGAGAGGGGCCAGAAGTCAGGCTTAAAACGGTAAGAGCCTCAGCCCAAGAGCGGTGGCTCACGCCTGTAATCCCAGCACTTTGGGAGGTCAAGGTGGGTGGATCACCTGAGGTCAGGAATTCGAGACCAGCCTGACCAACATGGTGAAACCCTGTCTCTACTGAAAATACAAAAAATTAGCTGGACGTGGTGGCAGGCACCTGTAATCCCAGCTACTCGGGAGGCTGAGGCAGGAGAACTGCTTGCACCCGGGAGGTGGAGGTTGCAGTAAGCTGAGATTGCACCATTGCACTCCAGCCTGGGCGATAGAGTGAGACTCTGTCTCAAAAAAACAAAAAAACCCCACTAAGCCTCATTGACCCTAACAGGCTATAGGTTTTGTGAGGGGCCTAAATGTTATTTTTGGCCATAGCCTCAGTGCAGGCGAGGCACCTGGTACATAGTAGGTGCTCAGTAAATTTTTGCTGAAAGCATGAATGACAGGGCCAGGCACTGTGGCTTACACCTGTAATCCAAGCTCTTTGGGAGGCCGAGGTGGGCAAATCACTTCAGCTCAGGAGTTCGAGACCATCCTGGCTAACATGGTGAAACTCTGTGTTTACTAAAAATACAAAAATTAGCTGGGCATGGTGGCTTATGCCTGTAATCCCAGCTACTCGGGAGGCTAAGACAGGAGAATCGCTTGAACCAGGAGGCAGAGGTTGCTGTGAGCTGAGATTGCACCACTGTATTCCAGCCCAGCCTGGCTGACAGAGTGAGACTCCGTCTCAAAAAAAAAAAAAAAAAAAGAAGGATGAATGACAGGCTAGGTGCTGCGGCCATGCCTGTAATCCCAGCACTTTGGGAGGCTGAGGCAGGCAGATTGCATGAGCCCAGGAGTTTGAGACCAGCCTAAGCAACATAGCAAAACCCCATCTCTACAAAAAATAAAAAAATAAGGTGGGCATGGTGGCATGCACCTGTAGTCCCAGCTACTTGGGAGGTAGGTGGGAGGTTGAAGCTGCAGTGAGCTGTGATCACATCACTGCACTCCAGCCTGGGTGGCAGCAAGACCTTGTCCCAAAAAAAGGAATGACATGGAGTTCCTGAGCACAGTGCAGAGGAACGTGCACTCTGTATCTTGGAGCCCAGGGGTTCTTGCGCCTGGCTGCATATTAGAATCGCTTGGGGAGCTTTAAGAACTAAAAACATTTAGCCTGAGTCTTAAGATACGGGGACTTGGTGTCGGGATCAGTTTGGTGTTTTTTGTTCCTTGTTTTTTGGTGTTGGGATCAGTTTTAAAGCTCCCCAGGTGACTCTAATATGCAGCCAGGGTTGAGTACCAGGGCTGCAGGCCACAGGGGAGCATTGAAGGGTTTTACTTGAAATCAGATTTGCATTGTCAGACTCAATCTGAATTGACAGCTCTGCTGGAGATGGGTGGGGGAGGGTGCAGAGGGCGGTTGTGGGAGGTGGTTGCAGCATAATCCACTGAGAGAGAATGAGATGGGAGAAGCAAATGGGTTTTGAGGGAGTTTAGGACAATACCATCAACAGGGTCTGGTGACTGGAGGTGGGTGGGTGGGTAGGTCAGAGTCCAGGATAGACCCCTGACTTCAGACTTGAGCAGCTTGGCGAATAATGGTGCCTTTTCCTGGCGGGTGAAGTAGGGGCAGAGACAGGTTTAGAGAGGGTTTCCTTGCTGAGTAAAGTTCTAACCGGCCTCTGTAAACAGCTGTCTGATCTCTTTTTGGGCTTTTTACTCTTTTTCACCTTGCCTCAGGCCCTGAGTAGTTCCAGCTACTTTCATTTCTTCTTTACCACCTTCTCTGTTCACATCATCCACTTGTGAGAGACGTGGAGGGCAGCAGGGGAGACATCAGTTATCCCACAAAACTTGACTGCTCTACAGGGCCAGTCTCTTTAGCCACTCTCCTCCATGTTGCCCTGAAGATTGACACTCTGGGCCTTTTTCTTCTTTTAAATAAAAAATAAAAGGTTGGGTGGGGGAATAGGGAGAAAATTTCTGTAACACTCATTTAAGAACATTTGGAAAATACTGAAAAAAAAATCACTTATGTCATGCCCACATAAATCCAATCACTGTCATCCTTTTGGTACGTTTCCTAGACGTAGATTATTTTGCGTTGTTTCTTTTACAGTTGTTACCATGCTGGTGAAACTGAACAGATTATAAAAATAAGAAGGCAGCTTAAGGGAGGCAGTTTGTGTGAGGTACAGAAAACACAACAGGTAAATATACCCATCATAGGCAAGGACATGGAAGACAGGCACTTTATACAGTGCTGGTGGAAATGTACATTGGCAGAACCTTTCTGGGGGAGAATTTTACAATATCTATCAAAATCTTATAGATGCATGACCTTGGCTCCAGAATTCTACTTAGAATTATCCCACAGTGTTCAACTGCACAAATTTAGGTGAGTGACAATGTTTAATGCATCAATTTTTTTTTTAATAAGAAAAAACAAGGCTAGGCGTGGTGGCTCACGGCTGTAATCCCAGCACTTTGGGAGGCCAAGGCAGGCAGATCACGTGAGGTCAGGAGTTCAAGACCAGCCTGGCCAACATGGTAAAATCCTGTCTCTACTAAAAATATAAAAATTAGCCAGGTGTGGTGACACACACCTGTAATCCCAGCTACTCGGGAGGCTGAGGCTGGAGAATTGCTTGAACCCAGGAGGCAGAGGTTGCAGTTAGCCAAGATCGTGCCACTGCACTTCAGCCTGGGCAACAAAACAATACTCCATCTCAAAAAAAAAAAAAAAAAAAAAAAAAAAAGAAAGAAAGAAAAAGAAAAAACTGACAACGACATAAATATTTATTTCTTTTATTTATTTATATTCCTTTTTTTTTTTTTTTTGAGATGGAGTCCTGCTCTGTTACCCAGGCTGGAATGGTGCGATCTTGGCTCACTGCAACCTCCTCCTCCTGGGTTCAAGTGAGTCTCCTGCCTCAGCCTCCAGAGTAGCTGAGATTACAGGAATGTGTCACCGTGCCTGGCTAATTTTTGTATTTTTAGTAGAGACAGAGTTTTCCCATATTGACCAGGCTGGTCTTGAACTCCTGATCTCGGGTGATCCACCTGCCTCCACCTCCCAAAGTGCTCGGATTACAGGCATGAGCCACTGTGCCCGGCATATTTATTGAGATAGTATCACTCTGTCACCCAGGCTGGAATGCAGTGGCACCATCACAGCTCATTGCAGCCTTGACCTCCCAGGCTCAAGTGATTCTACCACCTCAGCCTCCCAAGTAGCTGGGACTACAGGCAGATGCCATCACACCCAGCCAATTAAAAAAGATTTTTTTTTATAGAGACTGGGTCTCTCTCTGTTACCTGGGTTGGTCTCGAACTCCTGGGCTCAAGCGATCCTCCCACCTTGGCCTCCCAAAGTATTGGGATAATAGGTATGATCCCCCTCACCCAGCCTTAAATATTTATAAGTTAAATAAATTACAGTGAGTCTGCAGAATGGAGTAAGGAGCATGCTGATATGGAAGCTGCTCCTCAGTGTATTGTTAAGAGAAGGGCCAGCTCATGGCAGGATGGTATGTGGCATCCCATTGGGGTATTAAAACACGGACAATGCTTCTGTCTTCAAAAAAAAGGCACTGAACTGTTAATAGTGGTGAGCATGAGAAGGGAACTGGTGGGGATGGTGAAGTGGGGACTCACTCTGCAGAAGCTGCTAGAGGCAGGCAGCCACTGCCTTGCTGAGATTCAAGCTGTGCTCAGACTGCTGGATTCACATCTCACTTCTGCCTCCAATTAGCTGTGTGGTCTTTGACTAGTCGTTAACCTTCTGTGCCGTAGTTTCCTCACAGGTAAAATGGGTTTAGTAATTGTTTCTTTCCCACAGGATTGAAGTGAGAATCAAATTCTTCAGCTCACGTGATATGTTTAAGTGCTTAGCATATGAATATGCTTAATCAATATTAGCTAAGTCAGAAATTCTTGAGTTTCCATTCCAGTTTTGCCACCTGTTGGGCAAATTTCTTGACTTCTTTGAGCCTCAGTTTCCAATTGCAAATCAAGAACATTTATTATAGCATCAACCCTATAGGGCTTTAAGGATTTGGGATAATAGGATGTCAGTGTCTCATTGAAGAAACTGTCCCTGGCTGTCGTTCCTGGCCCCACTGCAGAGTTGGTAATACCAGTCTCTGAATCTTCTCCCTGAGAGTGGATCCCATTAAATCTCTAGTCAAGGAGGGAACACACTTCGAGCTTCTAGGGTTAGTGGGAATGAAAGATGGTGAAGCAGCCGCAGAGTGGGAGGCCAGGGCAGTGGTGGGGACGTGGTGAAAGACGTGGGGCTCTCTCTGTTGCTCTCAGTGGCAGCCACGTGCTGCCCCATGGAGACTGGGCCAGGAGCTGCTAGATCTTACTGTTTCTCAAGAGAAGTTGTGAAATCTCCTTATTTAAAACTCTTGGCAATTATTTCATTTTTGTAAGCATTGTGAGAGTAAACAAAACATGTCAGTAGGCCGTATTTAGCCCATAAGCTGCCAGTTTGCTATCTCTGTTCTAGGTTTTCTGTGCTTGACTTAGCAAAATATTTACTAAGTGCCTGCTCTACCTGTAGCTCCCCAGTACCTGGTCATGTTTACTGTTCTGCAACCTCAGGCCTGCTGGCTCAGTCATCCTGTCAGGTACTAAATCAGTTTAGTGGGCTTGAAATGGTGTTTCAATTCAAATTAAAATGCAAAATTTTAATTTGCATTTCTCTGATTACTGCTGATTGAATATTTTAAAAAAATATATCTGGCCAGGCACAGTGGCTCACGCCTGTAATCCCAGCACTTTGGGAGGCCGAGGCAGGTGGATCACCTGAGGTCGGGAGTTCAAGACCAGCCTGACCAACATGGAGAAACCGTGTCTCTTAAAAAAAAAAAAAAAAAAAAAACTACAGAACTTTCTTCTCCCTCCGGAGAATTTTGTTTTAAGTCTTTAGATCATCCTCTAGGTGTGGAGAGATTTAGCTCTTCCCTAGTGAAATATTTCTTTTGAATAACATCACATCCACTAGCCTGGACTCTTGTTTAGGTTTGGGGCTGTCTGCACAGCTCAGGAGGCAAGCATCAAGCTCAGTACCACCACAGAGGAGGGGTTCGATAAATATTTGAATGAATCTTTATTCTTATTTCAAGAGCACGCTATTTATTCTTTATTCTCTAGTTCTTGGCACAAGTATTATTGATTTAGTTATCAGCGTATTCAACAATCACAACTCTCCACTTTGGTG
The DNA here is from genome assembly GCA_963573385.1 of Cacajao melanocephalus. Lineage (NCBI taxonomy): Eukaryota > Metazoa > Chordata > Mammalia > Primates > Pitheciidae > Cacajao > Cacajao melanocephalus. The sequence goes on from CAUYLG010054406.1 coordinate 10,889, forward strand.
AGGAAACACACTTCTAGAGGTTTGCCTGTGTCCTGCCCCATTCAAACCAGGAAGTGAAAGGGGAACCTGTTGGCATTCAGGGAACAATGATTCTTTTTTCGTTTCTTTGTTTTTTTAGACAGAGTCTTGCTCTGTTGCCCAGGCTGGAGTGCAGTGGCATGATCTGGGCTCACTGCAGCCTACACCTCCCAGGTTCAAGTGATTCTCCTGCCTCAGCCCCCTGAATAGCTGGGATTACAGGTGCCCGCCACCATGCCCAGCTAATTTTTTTGTATTTTTAAGAAGAGATGGGGTTTTGACATACTGGCCAGGCTGGTCTTGAACCTTGACCTCAAGTGATCTACCCGACTCAGCCTCCCAAAGTGCTGGGATTAAAGATGTGAGCCAGCACGCCTGGCCTCTTCTTTTTTTCTTTACCTTTTTCCCTTTGTTTGGAGTTTTTTGTTTGTTTGTTTTATTTTCTTTTTTCGGTGGAGGGAAACAATGATTCTTTTTTCTTTTTTTGAGATGAAGTCTCTCTCTGTCACCCAGGCTGGGAGCAGTGGCACGATCTGGGCTCGCTGCAACCTCCACCTCACTGGTTCAAGTGATTCTCCTGCCTCAGCCTCCTGAGTAGCTGGGATTACAGGCGCCCGTCACCACGCCTGGCTAAATTTTGTATTTTTAATATAGATAGGGTTTCACCGTGTTGGCCAGGCTGGTCTTGAACTCCTGACCTCAAGCTATCTGCCCACCTCGGCCTCCCAAAGTGCTGGGATTACAGGCGTGAGCCACTGCACCCAGCCCAATGATTCTTTTAGGTGATACGGAAGTGTCTGCTGAAAGGGGCATTGGAGTTAGAGAGAGTACAAATTGTCCAGGCTGGTCTCGAACTCCTGACCTCAGCTGATCTGCCCACCTTGGCCTCCCAAAGTGCTGAGATTACAGGCTTGAGCCACTGCGCCCAGCCAGCAATTATTCTGATATGAGGATAAATTTGAGATGTGAGTGCCCTCATGACACAGAGTCGCTTCCGCCTTCACTGGTAAACCACAATGTGGAACTCTTCTATGGTGAAGTGAGAGGAGCATCTGTGTTTTGGGTTTTTTTTTTTTGAGATAAGGTTTTACTTTGTGGCCAGGCTGGAGTGCAGTGGTAAGGTCATATCTTGCTGCTGCCTTGATTTCCTGGGCTCAAGGGATCCTCTTGCTTCAGCCTCCTGAGTAGCTAGGACTGTAGCGTGTGCCACTGCACCAGCTAATTTTTTTAAAAATTTTTTGTAGAGATGGGGCCTCACCTTCTTGCCCAGGCTGATCTTGAACTCCTGGACTCAAGTGATCCTCCTGCCTTAGCCTCCCAAAGTGTTGGGATTACAGGCATGAAGCTACTCGGCCCGGCCAGGAAGAGCATTGTTAAGCCTCCCATTTGATCATTTGTTGTTATTTTCATAACTGGCCTGCCTTCATTCTATGTTAGAAAGGCCTCTTATCTCGTGGGGAGAGATCTAGTGCAGTATTTGTCTCTAAGCCAATCTCCTTGTCCTTGGCAACACTGCTCCCTGGAATGGTCTTCCCACTGGCCGGCCTGCCTGTCTGGCCTGGTCTTTGTCTGTGTGGCTGGCCATCTCTGCTTCTTGCTGATACTGTGACTTCTGAGACAGAATCTCACTGTGTTGCCCAGGTTGGAGTGCTCTGAGGCAATCTCAGCTTACTGCAATCTCCACCTCCCAGGTTGAAGCGATTCTCCTGCCTCAGCCTCCCGAGTAGCTGGGATTATAGGCACCCGCCACCATGCCCGGCTAATTTTTGTATTTTTAGTAGAGATGGGGTTTCATGTTGACCAGGCTGGCCTCGAACACCTGACCTCAAGTGATCCACCCACCTCGGCCTCCCAAAGTGCTGGGATTACAGATGTGAGCCACCGTGCCCGGCCTACTGTGACTTCTCTAGAGAGTAGTTCCTTGAGGGCTGAAGGTCATGCTAGTTTGAACATAGTGGTTCCATGTGGCTGCTTTTGCACCTGTTCTCAGATAATTTCTTTCTTTTTTTTTGTCTTCAAGGTAAGAAGAACACTCCAGCCCCACAAGCCTTTTAATCAGTACCCACTGGGGAATATTCGTGGATGTGTTTATCAGTTTCAGGGTGTCTTGACCAAGATTCAAGAGGGAGAGAATACCCTGTGAACGTGGCCTTTTTCTATCGGCTCTCCTTCATGCACCCTTCTCAAGCCATGCTTACATTTCCTCTAACACTGCAGACTCCATCGGAATTCTAGCCCCTTGACACCTGCTGTCACCTCACCTGGAGTATCCTTCCACTCACCTCTCATCTGGCAAATTCCTTCCTCCTCCCACTTCAAGATCTAGATCAGATAGTTTCTCTCTGAAACCTTCTGTGGCTCTCCAGGCCGAGTTAGGCCTCCCTGCTTTGTAGACGGTCATTCACTCACATACTTGGTTAGCTACCAAAAAAACCGTTTTTGCTCTAGAGGAATTCATAGGCTAGTGGGGGAGACAGACCCAAATTAGACAGCCATGCTGACTGCATTAGGGAAGCTCTGAGGAGGAGCACTTTACCTGCCTTGGGGGACAAATGACAGGGAAGGTTCCAGAAGTGGTGACACCTGAATCCTAAGAGTGTGTGGGCATCCAGATAAGGAACTGGCTTGGGCAGAGGCACAGAGAAGAGAAATAAGGTTGCATGTGCACAATAATGACAAGCAGTCGGTTTTGCTGGAACACAGGCAGGGGCCTAAAAATGTTGAACTTTCTATTATATTGACCCATATGAAACTGCCTGTTTTTTTTTTGAGATGAGATCTCGCTCTGTTGCCCAGACTGGAGTGCAGTGGTGCGATCTCGGCTCACTGCAACCTCTGCCTCCCAGGTTCAAGCAATTCTCCTGCCTTAGCCTCCCGTGTAGCTGAGACTACGGGTGTGTACTACCACACCTAGCAATTTTTTTTATTTTTATTTTTATAGAGACAGAGTTTCACCACATTGGCCAGGCCGGTCTTGAACTCCTGACCTCAGATGATCCGCCTGCCTCAGCCTCCCAGAGTGCTGGGATTATAGGTGTGAGCTACCGCACCTGGCCTAAAACTGCCATTTTTTTTTTTTTTTTGGATGGAGTTTTGCTCTTGCTGCCCAGGCTGGAGTGCAGTGGCATGATATCAGCTCACTGCAACCTCCACCTCCCAGGTTCAAGCGATTCTCCTGCCTCAGCCTCCCAAGTAGCTGAGATTACAGGCACCCACCGCGCCTGGCTAATTTTGTATTTTTAGTAGAGATGGGGTTTCACTATGTTGGCCAGGCTGGTCTAGAACTCCTGTTCTCAGGTGATCTGCCCACCTTAACCTCCCAAAGTGCTGGGATTGCAGGCATGAGCCACGATGCCCAGCCATGAAACTGTCATTTTTTTGTATGTCAAAATAGATATCAATTTCATATGGTTTCAACCTAATATGTCACTCTAATAGTCTTGGACCTTACAGTGTTTCCCAAACTTCTGTTATTATTATTATTATTATTTTGAGACGGGGTCTCACTCTGTCTCCCAGGGTGGAGTGCAGTCGTGCAATCAAGGCTCATTGCAACCTTGAACTCCTGGACTCAAGTGATACTCCTGCTATAGCCTCCTGAGTAACTGAGATCTCAGGGGCCACCGCCATGCCCAGCTAACTTCTGCCATTTTTTTTTTTTTTTGAGACAGAGTCAAAATTGCACCAGGCTGGAGTGCAGTGGTGCAATCTTGGCTCACTGCAATCTCCGCCTCCTGGGTTCAAGCAGTTCTCCTGCCTCAGCCTCCTGAGTAGCTGGGACTACAGGCGTGTGCCATCACGCCCAGCTAATTTTTGTATTTTTTAGTAGAGACGGGGTTTCACCATGTTGGCCAGGATGGTCTCGATCTCTTGACCTTGTGATCCACCTGCCTCGGCCTCCTAAAGTGCTGGGATTATAGGCGTGAGCCACCGTGCCTGGCCACTTCTGCCGTTTTTTATTCACCTTCATGATTTTTACCTTCTCTGAGTTCCTGCCTACCTACCATAATCCACTTAATTTTTATTCAGAGAGACTCACTTTTCTTTTCCTTTCTTTTCTTTTTTTCCCCTCAGACAGAGTCTTGCTCTGTCATCCAGGCTGGAGTGCAGTGGCACAATCTCAGTTCATTGCAACCTCCACCTCCCGGGTTCAAGCAATTCTTCTGCCTCAGCCTCCTGAGTAGCTGGGATTAGAGGCACACGCTACCACACCCAGCTAATTTTTGTATTTTTGGTAGAGACAGGGTTTCAGGTTTCACCATGTTGGCCAGGCTGGTCTCAAACTCCTGACTTAATGATCTATCTGCCTCAGGCTCCCAAAGTGCTGGGATAACAGGTGTGAGCCACTGTGCCTGGCTGAGACTAACTTTTCTAACTTAAATTTATTTTAAAAGGAAAATTTAGATTAAAAATTTAAGAAAGCATTATCACCTCCCATATAAAGAAGGTAATTGTAAAAAGAAATTGAATAAAAACAAAACTCCTGCTAGATTCTCTTGCCCACCAACCTCTTCCTATAAATTTCCCCTTCCACAAACAATAGAAGTCTAAGAAATTATTAAAGAAACATGTTGGCCTGGTGCGGCGGCTCATGTTGGAGGCTGAGGTGGGTGGATCACCTGAGGTCGGGAGTTCAAGACCAGTCTGACCAACATGGAGAAACCCCATCTCTACTAAAAATACAAAATTAGTGAAATACAAATACAAGAACAAAACTCCGTCTCAAAAAAAAAAAAAAATTAAACACAAAAACCAAAGTTCCTTCTTTCACAGAACTTACGTTCTAGGGGTGGAGAGAGAGAAACTATACAAAGTATGCACGATGGTGTTAAGTGCTTTGAAGAAAAATAAAGTGACAGAGATCTATGTGCTGTTTTGCATAGGGTGATTAGGAAAGGTGTCTGTGATCAAGTGACTTTTACAAGGGATTGTTGAGTTTGTTTTAAAGTCAGTATCGGAAAGATTATAGTCCTTAATTTCTTAATTTTTTTTTTTTTTTTTGAGACTGAGTCTTGCTCTGTCTGTCGCCTGGCTGGAGTGCAGTGGTGTGATCTTGGCTTACTGCAACCTCTGCCCACAGGTTCAAGCAGTTCTCCTGCCTCAGCCTCCCTAGTAGCTGGGATTACAGGTGTGCGCTCCACACCTGACTAGTTTTTGTATTTTTAGTAGAGATGAAATTTTGCCATCTTGGCCAGGCTGGTCTTGAACTCCTGACCTCAAGTGATCTGCCAGCCTTTGCCTCCCAAAGTGCTAGGATTACAAGCATGAGCCACTGTGCCCGGCCCTTAATTCTTGATATACTGTCTTCAGTGTTAAAACAATTCTACATTTTGCTACTTCTCTACCTAGAATCCACAAAACTTTACAATAAAATACAAATCCTTACCATGGATGTTACATAAGGTTCTGAGACCCTGTAATCTACCTCCGCCTTCCTTGCCAAGTTCATTTTATACCACCCTTCCGCTTTCTCATTCCACCTCAGCCACATGCACCAAAGCTGGACTGAATGAATGAATGAAGTGTTGGAAGTATCTTCCCAGGTGGCTTCTTGGGCAACAGGAAGCGAGACAGCTTAAGGCCAAAGAGCTTGAGTTTTTGTTCCAGGCAAACTTGGCTTGGGTCCTAGCTGTGCTGCTTACTAGCTCTGTGACCTAGTGTAGGTCATATAGCCTCACCAAGCCTCAGTTTCCTCAAATGTGCAATGGAGACTGTCTATATTGAGGATTATTATTATTATTTTGAGACGGGGTTTCACTATGTTGGCCAGGATGGTTTCAAACTGACCTTGTGATCCTCCTACCTTGGCCTCCCAAAGTGCTGGGATTACAGACGTGAGCTACCGCGCCAGGCTATTGAGGATTATTTTAAGGATAAAGTTGAGAGTTACTGCAAATTTCTTAGCACAGTGCCTGGCACACTTAAGCACTCAAGAATTAGTAGTGTTAGCGTCATCATTGTTGTTCTTATCATTACTTTGACCAATCAACCCTCCTCTGTTAACAGATGGCCAGAGTCAGCGGGGCACGGTGGCTTACGCCTGTCATCTCAACACTTCAGGAGGCTGAGGCAGGCAGATCACCTGAGGTCAAGAGTTTGAGACCACCCTGGCCAACATGGTGAAACACCATCTCTATAAAAATACAAAAATTAGCCGGGTGTGGTGGCGGGCGCTTGTAATCCCAGCTACTCGGGAGGCTCAGGCAGGAGAATTGCTTGAAGCCAGGAGGTGAAAGTTGCAGTGACTAGAGATTGTGCCACTGCACTCCAGCCTGGGTGACAGAGCAAGACTCCATTTAAAAAAAAAAAAAAAGAAAGAAAAGAAAAGAGAAGAAAGAAACAAAAAACAGATGGCCAGAGTCATACAGTGAATTAGGGATGGAGGAGGGGTGACCTGCACCCAGTGTTCAGACGAACTGCAGGCCATTGTGGGCTTTGGAGCTGAGCAGACTTCGCTCACATATTGGTTTAGTCATTTCCCAAATTTGAGCTAGTTACTTAACCTATCTGAACTTCGAGTGCTCTGTTCTTAAAATGATGTATGTAGGCTGGGCACGGTGGCTCACGCCTGTAATCCTAGCACTTTGGGAAGCCAAGGTGAGTGGATCACGAGGTCAGGGTGGTTCAAGACCAGCCTGGCCAACATGGTGAAACCCTGTTTCTACTAAAAATATAAAAATTAGCCAGGCATGGTGGCATGCACCTGTAATCCCAGCTACTCAGGAGGCTGAGGAAGGAGAATCACTTGAACCCGGGATGCGGAGGTTGCAGTGAGCCAAGATCATGCCACTGCACTCCAGCCTGGGTGACAGAGCGAGGCTTCATCTCAAAAAAAGAAAAAAAAATGATGTCAAGGTAGCACAGAGCTGGGCCACTGAGAAGGCACTCCACAAACGGCAGGCATTCGCAGCCTGTTTTTGCTGCTGCTTTCTTCTTCCCTACTTAACTCAGTAATTTTTTTTTAATTTGAGGTGGAGTTTTGCTCTTGTTGCGCAGGCTGGAGTGCAATGGCACAATTTTGGCTCACTGCAACCTCCACCTCCCGGGTTCAAGCGATTCTCCTGTCTTAGCCTCCTGAGTAGCTGGGATTACAGGCATGCACCACCACCCCTGGCTAATTTTGTATTTTTAGTAGAGACGGGGTTGCTCCATGTTGTGAGCCACTGTGACCAGCCAACTCAGTAGTTTTTCATCTTTTATTTTTTTAACAGAAGAGAGAGACATAGACCCCTTTGAGAATTTGTAATCTGTGGACGCTCAAATTCAGAGAGTTCAGAGACATTTGCCAACATTGGGGATGAAAACTTAATCCATCAAATCTATCAGTTGCTCCTTCTTCCTCTCTCTCCCCAGCCCCCCGTTTTGCTTTTTCCTGTTATCCTCATCCTTTCTAGGCTAGTTGCCTTTAGCTTACGCTTGGGTTTTGTTTTGAGACGGGGTCTCACTATGTTGCCCAGGCTGGAGGGCAGTGGCTGTTCACATCAGCATGGGAACTTTGACCTGCTCCATTTCTGACCTGGGCGGTTCACCCATTCTTAGGTAACCTGGTGGTCCCTAGCTCCCTGGGGGGACACCTTATTGATGCTAAATTTAGTGAGGACACCTGATCCGTATAGCGCACTACAGCCCAGAACTCCTGGGCTCAGGTGATCCTCCTCCTCAGCCTCCTGAATAGCTGGGACTACAAGTGCATGCCACCATGCCTAGCCGCTCACACTTTGTCTCACAACTTTGTTCCAAGGGCACTCCCAGCAAAGACTACAACCACACTCTCGGTTTCTGGGGCTGAGGGCATGGTGTCACTTGTTTCCTAAGTATCAGTTTACTCATCAGTAAAATGAGCATTGTTTATAGCACTTTACCAAGTGTTTTCTCATTTGATCCATACAACAATGGTGGAAGGCACAGTGTTCATTCAACTTAGTCAATATTTACAAACTGCTGGCTGGGTGCAGTGGCTCACCGCACCCAGCACTTTGGGAGGCCAAGGCGGGTGGATCACCTGAGGTCAGGAGTTCGAGACCAGCCTGGCCAACACAGTGAAACCCTGTCTCTACTAAAAATACAAAAATTAGCTGGGCATGGTGGTGGGCACCTGTCATCCCAGCTACTCCAGAGGCTGAGGCAGGAGAATAGCTTGAATCCAGGAGGTGGAGGTTGCAGTGAGCTGAGATCATGACATTGCACTCCAGCCTGTGTGACAAGAGCGAAAGTCCATCTCAAAAAAAAAAAAAAAAAAAATTATGGAGTGCCTGTAAGGTACTGGGCACTGTTTTAGCTACAGTGATGTCTCATGGAGCTTACATAATGGGAAGAGACTATAAAAAGTTCCCTTAAGTGCACTATGTGGCACTTAAGTAAGGTAATTTCAAATTGTCCTAAGTGCTGTAACAAAAATAAAACAAGATAAAGAGCTAAAGGAAGGCCTGTAGGTTTCCACCTCGATACAATGTATATAAATCCATAAAGTTTAAGAGTATGCTTAAAAAGTATACTTGTTACTTTTAAGAGTATACTTGAGTATACTTAAAAAGTATACTCCAAAGTATACTTGTTACTTTTTATTTTATTTTATTTTATTTATTTTTTTTTTTGAGATGGAGTCTGGCTCTCTGTCTCCCAGGCTGGAGTGCAGTGACAGGATCTCGGCTCACTACAACCTCTGCCTCCCTGGTTCAAGCAATTCTCCTGCCTCAGCTTCCCATCTATCTGGGACTACAGACGTTCACCACCATGCTTGGCTAATTTTTGTATTTTTAATAGAAACAGGGTTTTGCCAGACTGGTCTCGAACTACTGACCTCAGGTGATCCACCCACCTCAGCCTCCCAAAGTGCTGGGATTACAGGCATGAGCCAGCCTACTTTTTAATTTTAATAGTAGCTTTTTTTTCCTCTAGTAAATACAGATTCTCAGTAGACTGCTCTCCATGAGCAGAGAGAAGGCTGTGTTCTACCCTCTTTTGACAAAAGGCTTCAGAGGGTATCTAGGTCTGATATCCTTAAATTGTTAGTGGAAAGTTTAATCCACCTTTCAAGACACTCTGTGAAAGGTGTGGATTTTGAATCTCTAACCTTAGACCCTGGAGCCAGCAGTCTCCACGTGCCATTACGGTATTCGAAGAGGGTGAATTCAGTTTGTGAAACCCAAAAAGATGCCATCCGTAAGTAAATAACCAACTGAACGTGTTTGAAGGATGTGAAACAAAGATAAATGTAGTCACTGCAGAAACATGGGCCCATGGGGAAGAGAACAGTGGCCACAGCTGTGCGGAACAAAACTGCCCACATGGAGGATGTTCTGTCTTGCTTTACAGCAGAACACTACGCTTTCTTTACCAAGGCAATGCCTTTTCCCTAATAATTGCTGCTTTTTCTTTTTTCTTTTTTTTTTAGATGGAGTCTTGCTCTGTCACCAGGCTGGAGTGCAGTGGCACAATCTTGGCTCACTGCAACCTCCTCCTCCCGGGTTCAAGCAATTCTCCTGCCTCAGCCTCCCAAGTAGCTGGGGTTACAGGTGCCCACCACCACGTCCACCAAAAAAATAATTTTTTTTTTTTGTATTTTTAGTAGAGATGGGGTTTCACCATATTGGCCAGACTAGTCTTGAACTCCTGACTTCAGGTGATCTGCCCACCTAAGCCTCCCAAAGTGCTGGGATTACAGGCGTGAGCCACCATGCCCAGCCTTTTTTTTTTTTTTTTTTTTTTTTTTGAGACAGAGTCTCGCTCTGACACCCAGGCTGGAGTGTAGTGGTGCGATCTCAGCTGACTGCAACCTCTGCCTGCCGGGTTCAAGCAATTCTCCTGCCTCAGCCTCCTGAGTAGCTGGTATTACAGGCGTCTGCCACCACGCCTGACTAATTTTTGTAGTTTTTTTAATAGAGACAGGTTTCACCATGTTGACCAGGCTGGTCTTGAACTCCTGATCTCAGTTAATCCACCTGTCTCAACCTCCCAAAGTGCTGAGATTACAGGCATAAGCCACCACATCCAGCCTGATTTTTTTTTAACTTGTCTTTCAGTGTTTTAAATCGCCCTAATACTAGCCAGCCTAGAATTACTTTTTTCCAAAATTAAAATACCTTTAAGTTATTTTCATTATAAAAGTAGGCCAGACTGGGTGCAGTTTCTCATGCCTGTAATCCCAACACTTTGGGAGGCTAAGGAGGGAGGATCCCTTGAGCCCAGGAGTTAAAGACTAGTCTGGGCAACTTAGTGAGGCCTTTTCTCTACAAAAATCAAAGTAAAAAGAAAAAAGTAATAAGTTGGGCATGGTGGCATACACCTGTAGTCCCAGGCTGAGGCAAGAGGATCAGTTGAGCCCAGGAAGTCAAGACTGACAGTGAGCCATGACTATGCCACTGCACTCCAGCCTGGGCAACAGAGTGAGACTCTGTCTCAAAGAAAAAAAAAAAAAAGAGTAGACTATACTTGCTGCAAAAACTCAGAAAACTGTACAGAACAGATGACTGTCTTCTTGCCCGTCATTCTTCCCCAGCATAGCCTTAAACTCATCTCCTGAACAGAGTAGGGTGGGTCTTTTAATGACTCTCACAGAGGGCTCTGTAGTACTGATAAGAGAGCTGAGGAGCCCCTCTTAGATTTTCAGATGATACATCAGGATAGCCTTAAATTTAATAATAATTAGTTCAGCTTTCAAGAAACTTACTGTATCTCACTTATGTGTTAACTGTTGCTGATCCAAAATGGGCAAACAGCCTCTGACCTTAGGGAGCTCATTCCTGTGTTGTACACCCTTGTGTCAACCAAGGATTACAATGGTAATCCCCCAGTGAATACATACAGAGTACCAATTTTAGAAGTGGTTGAAAACTTTTTTTAAAAAATCAGAGAACTATCAAACTGTTTTAAAAAAAATCAGAGAATTACATAAGTGCTGCTCATCTTAGAAGTCATATATCCAGGTTGGGCGTGGTGGCTCACACCTGTAATCTCAGGACTTTGGAAGGCTGAGGAGGGTGGATCACTTAAGGTCAGGAGTTTGAGACCAGCCTGGCTAACATGGTGAAACCCTGTCTCTGCTAAAAATACAAAAATTAGCTGGGAATGGTGGTACATGCCTGTAATCTCAGCTACTTGGGAGGCTGAGGCAGGAGAATTGCTTGAACCTGGGAGGCAGAGGTTGCAGTGAGTCCAGATTTCACCACTGCACTCCAGGCTGGGTTACAGAGCAAGACTCTATCTCAAAAGAAAAAATAAAGTCATAAAAAAAAAAGTAAGAGTACTTTGCAGGTAAGCCTGACTCAGGCTGACATGGGGTGGTGGTGGGGGAGCAGTGTACCCACTCCAGGATCCCCCAGCAGCATTTATTGTTTTTTTCTGTTGCCCAGGCTGGAGCACAGTGGTGTGATCATGGCTCACTGCAGTCTCAATCTCTTGGGCTTAAGTGGTTCTTGAGTGATTCTCCCAACTCAGCCTCCCAAGTAGCTGGGACCACAGGCACGCACCACCATGCCTGGCTAATTTTTAGATTTTTGCATTTTTTGTAGAGACTGGGTCTCACTATGTTACCCAGGCTGGTCTCAAACTCATGGGCTCAAGCAGTCCTCTCATCTTGGCCTCCCAAAGTGCTGTGATTACAAGCATGAGCCACTGTGCCCAGCCTCATTGTTTCTTTTTATGTTGGTTATTGAGCTCTCCCTGGGTAACATTTGCAGAATTTTCCACGTGTCCCGAGTATGTGCCAGGCCAATTACTCAGCAATTCTGCTTCAAGAACCAGCCTGTATTCCATTACGTGGTGCTACATTTTCAAAAGGGAAGGAATATAAAATGTGTAAGTGTTTGCTATGCAGAGGAGGGAGATGCTACTGTGGGACTAGAATCAAAGTTTTCTCATACCCTGTTCAATGCCCAAATGAGCCTTAGGGCATGAAGTGCATAGTCTTGTATGGACTTTATATCTAATGCTGGATTAATCTTGTATGGACTTTATATCCAATGCTGATTATAAGGTCTAGATGATGCTAGGTGGCAGACATTCAAGGCTGGACAGGTCGGTTACTGTACTTGATAAATAAACAGCCCAGTGGCAAGACAGATAAATAAACTGACCATTTACACCCTGAAAAGGTGGTCAGTTGCTTAGGGAACTGAGAGAGGGGCACCAGATGGAGGACCGGGGACATGGTAGGGAGGAGGGCTTTTCAGCATAATGAGTGAACGAATGCTCATTTGAAGAAACAACTTGTGTTTAAGCTGTTTTCTTCCAGAGCTGGAATCTGGAAGAATCTCTGGGCTTTCCTGCTTTGAGGGAGAGATCAGGCTAGGTGCATTGCCAGTTTGCTGCTGAAGATCTGATTGGGATCTACTTTGATCTGATAAAATGAGATGTAATTAATGCTGGTACTTTAAGTCAGTTTGCAATTATTTAGTTCTCTTTTTAGTAGTAATATTAGTAATATGGTAAAACTTAATGCTGACAGGATGAGAGTAGGTGGCCTGAAGGATGGTATCTTGGGCTTTTCTGATTCAAGCTCTACGGCTCATTGGCAGGTCATCAGAGGAAACATCCTTTCACTGAAGAAGTATTTATTTGGTACCTGTGTGCCAGACACTGTGGGGAAAACAAGACACGTGGGCTATTTGCCTCATGGAAGGAACTAAGCTGTTTAGGTTTTGATAAATCCCTTTCTCTGGGCCTCAGTTCCTGTATCTGTTCAGAAATGTGCGCTCACCATGGTCCTTACACTTTTAGATTCAGGTTCCATTTTCAGTTCTTTCCTGTTCTGGGGCCACCTCCATGTTGATTTGGTCTCCCGGAACCTCAGTTTCCTCATCTGTAAAATGAAGATCATACAACTTGTTTCATCAGGTTGTACTGAGGCTGGAAAAGATAGTCTAACTACTGACGCATTGTGCGCTCAGCCTAGGGTGGCTGCTACCGCGGATACCTGCCGACTCCTAGGGCGGGCACCAGCCCGGGACCCCTGACAGGTGTTAATTAGGGCGTGGCTAAGCCCCGGGCCGGGGAAGGAGTTGGGATTTATAAAGCCAGTGTCTGGCGCGGTGGCCTCATTCCTTCTTTAACTAGACCCCGGAGAGGTCTTCCAGGTTTGGGCTTGGCACGCGAGCAGTGGGAGAGGGGGTGCCAGCGGCGGAGGCGCGTGCGTCCTGAGCAGCCCCCAGCTCCCAGCGCGCACACCTGGGCCCGTGGCGCGAGGCGTGCGCGGCTGCCGGGTGGCCGCTGGGGACCCGGCCCTGGGGGCGGAGCCTGCCGCCCGCTGCCCCCCGCACCCCCCGGCTGAGGCCCGGAAGGGGCCAGGCGCGCTTCCGTCTCCGCCGGGGAGGCACGGAGGGCGGAGCTGCGGCCCGAGGACGCGACGCGAGCCCAGTTCCGGCGAGGAGGCCGCGCCAGTGACAGCGATGGCGGCGGAGTCGGTGCTCCAAGTTGTGGAGAAGCTGCAGGCGCGCCTGGCCGCGAACCCGGACCCTAAGAAGGTGAGCGGCGGAGCGGCGCAGAGCGGGTCGGGCGTTGGGTCGGTGTGGGCCCTGTAACGGTCGCGGGCCCAGGCGCGGCGGGGTTCGGGGGCCGGGACCCTGAGCCAGGCCCGGCGGGGCTGGGGTCGTGAAGTTCGCGGCCATTGGCCGCTGCCCGCGCGCTGGGACCTCGTACGTCCGGCGTCAGGACGCGGGGCCCCGGCCGCTCCCCCTCTCTCCCGGGCCCGGGACGGGGGCGCGCCCGGTGCGGACACCGCGTGCCCTGCGCTCCCTCCCGGAGGCGCTCCCGTGGCGTCCCGAGCCAGCTGTTTCCTACGGGAGAGCGCGCCCGGGTTGGGAGGGCGCTGGCTGCCGCCTCGCTGACCGCCCGATGCCTGCGCTGGTGCCCGGCTCCCCGCGGAGCGGCGCGGATTCCCCAGCGGGTGCGTGTTGGCCGCGGGGAGGCGACGGGGCTCTAGAACGCGGCGGAGCCTGGGCTGGCGGTGTGGTCCGCGCGTCTCGGAGACGCGGTTACTGCTCGCCGGCTGGCTGTCAGTGGACCTTTCGCTTTCTCATTGAATCCCTTTCAAAACAAAATAAAGCTTCACGTCACCTCGGCGTACTCCTGAAAACTTAGGTTGGAATTGAAAAAGAGGCAGGGGTCCGGGGGTGGAAGTCGCAGCTAGGTCTCCTTTTGGTCATTAATAGGAAGGTAAGAGCTGCCGTTTCTCGTTGTTCGAGTGATGGGCAACCATTTTTAATTGTAGTTAGTTTTTATTGTTTGTTGTGCAAACTGAACATTAAGTTCTTGTACCTTTTCATCTTTCTGTCACCCACTTCTCCATGGTCTCAAGGAGAGCGTTTGGTGGCTGTCAGGGTTTTTTTTTTTTGGACTGAGTTGCTCTGTCGCCCAGGTTGGAATGCAGTGGCGCGATCTCGGCTCTTGCTGCCTCCGCCTCCCGGGTTCAAGCAATTCTCCGGCCTCAGCCTCCCGAGTAGCCGGGATTACAGGCGCCCACCACCACGCCCAGCTAATTTTTCGTATTTTTAGTACAGACGGGGTTTCACCATCTTGGCCAGGCTGGTTTTGAACTCGGCTGTCAGGATTTTTTTAAGTGGAAATATATCAATGAAAGCGCTTATGTGTTTGGCATTCTCTGTCATCATTCTGGCCGCGGTGGGCAGTTCTAGGAGTTGGAGCTCTGTCCTGGTGGAAGAGGAAGTCGTGGAGGGAGCGCCAGGGCCGTGGCGGAATTGCTCTGCTGAGCCTCTTCCTCACCTGCTGCTTCCTAGGACTAACCTGAAAGGCTAAGGTACCAGGCTCGAAGTCAGTACTCAGAAGATACCAGTTGTCTTTCTTTGGGTTTTTTTTTTCTTGAAGAGCCACTTTCTCTTTACCTTGTTCTGGAGGTAGGGTTTCTCCAGTTCCAAAGGCTGTACGCAGCCTCTCACTATCAGAACACTTTTTAACGCCCCTGTTTCATACCTAGCTTGAAGATTCACTTCTTCAGGAAGCCATTTCAGTTATAAGTCTGGGAAAACGTAAATGCTTTCAGTTGTGCCATATTATCTGTTGCAGCTTCAGTACCTAGTGGTCAGGCATATTTACAACTTTCTTTTTACAGTAACCCTTTGTGGACATCTAATAAATGGTCATTATTTTTTAGTACTAGTTTGTTTTTCTAAACACTCTAAGAGCTGTGACTGACGTTTGATACCTTAAAGCAATGCCATATAATAACTACCCCCTATTTGCTCTTTATTTCTGTCAGATAAAAATGTTCTAGGCTGGGCGTGGCGGCTCACCCCAGTAATCCCTATATTTTGGGAGGCCGAGGCAGGCGGATCACCAGGTCAAGAGATGGAGACCATCTTGGCCAACATGGTGAAACCCTGTCTCTACTAAAAATACAAAAATTAGCTGGGCCTGGTGGCAAGCGCCTGTAGCTGGGACTGCAGCTACTCAGGGAGGCTGAAGTAGGAGAATCGCTTGAACCCGGGAGGTGGAGGTTTCGGTGAGCTGTGATCGCGTCACTGCACTCCAGCCTGGCAACAGAGCAAGACTCTCTCTCAAAAGAAAAAAAAAAAGTTCTGGGCCGGGCACAGTGGCTCACGCCTGTAATCCCAGCACTTTGGGAGGCTCAGGCAGGTGGACCACGAGGTCAGGAGTTTGAGACCAGCCTGGCCAAGATGTTGAAACCCCGTCTCTACTAAAAATACAAAAATTAGCTGGGCGCAGTGGCACGTGCCTGTAATCCCAGCTACTCGAGAGGCTGAGGCAAGAGAATCGCTTGAACCCGGGAGGCAGAGGTTGCAGTGAGCTGAGATCGCGCCATTGCACTCCAGCCTGGGTGACAGAGTGAGACTCTGTCTCAAAAAAAAAAAAAAAAAAAAGTTATATGTAGTTTCTACAGTCATTTTTTTTAAAACTAGAATTTAGATTTGGAAGTAGTTTTTCTGTTGGTAAATTTGCATGAAAAGTAAAATTAGGAATTAGTTCAACCTAGTTGAACTAATTTTTTTTTTTTTTTTTGAGGATTTGGGCTCACTCTTTCAAGATAGAAAATCACCCTGAACTGTTGGCGTTGCACTTTGAAGTGAGCATTATTAAGATGAGAAAATGTTGGGAGATCATTTTTGCAAAGGGGCATAATAGTCAGCATTCAGAAATGAGCTAACTGCAGAGGGAAAATTGCAAGCTGGCATGCTGGCCTTGTTCCTCTCAACCTCCTGGTAACCTAACAAGCTCCTACAGGTTGTTTGTGAAATTGCAAGATGATTATATAGCACTGTTGAATTTGCAATCAGATCTTGCTTTCAAACCATTATTAGCCAAGGGTTTGATTCCACACTTATGTTCATGGATTTTCTGGTATTAGACATTGCTGTAACTCTGTTTTCACTTTTTCATCTGTCATGTTGGCTCACTTGAGGGAGAAGGTATTAGCAGGCTAGGGCCACTTGGTTTCTGTTTTTATGTTTCATAGTTCATGGCTGATAAAAGTTACCTACCTGTCCTTAGGCCAAGTGCAGTGGCTCACGCCTGTAATCCCAGCACTTTGGGAGACCAAGGCGGATCACCTGAGATCAGAAGTTCGAGACCAGCCTGGCCAACAGGGTGAAACCCCTTCTCTATTAAAAATACAAAAATTAGCTGGGTGTGGTGGCACATGCCTGTAATCCCAGCTACTCAGGAGGCTGAGGCAGGAGAATCGCTTGAACCTGGGAGGCAGAGGTTGCGGTGAGCTAAAATTGTGCCGTTGCACCCAGCATGGGCAACAAGAACAAAACTCCATTTCAAAAAAAAAAAAAAGTTGGCTGGGTGCAGCGGATCACGCCTGTAATCACAGCACTTTGGGAGGCCGAGGTGGACAGATCATCTAGGTCAAGAGTTGGAGACCAGCCTGGCCAATGTGGTGAAACCCTGTCTCTACTAAAAATACAAAAATTAGGTGTGGTGGTGGGCACCTGTAATCCCAGCTACTCAGAAGGCTGAGGCAAGAGAATCACTTGAACCCAGGAGGTGGAGGTTGCGGTGAGCCAAGATGGCACCATTATACTCCAGCCTGGATGACAAGAGCAAAACTCCATCTCCCCCAACCCCCCAAAAAAGTTACCTGTCCTGTGTTACATTTTGACTGTGAAAACTACCAAGAACAGTTTGATGGCAGATAACATTAATTTTTTTTTTTTTTTTTTTTGAGTTGGAGTTTTGCTCTTTTGCCCAAGCTGGAGTGCAGCGGTGCAATATCGGCTCACTGCAACCTCTGCCTTCCGGTTTCAAGCAATTCTCCTGCCTCAGCCTCCCAGGTAGCTGGGATTACAGGCGCCTGTCACCACGCCTGGCTAATTTTTTGTATTTTTAATAGAAGACAGGGTTTCATTATTTTGGCCAGGTTGTTCTCAAACTCCTGACCTCATGATCCACCCACCTCGGCCTCCCAGAGTGCTAGGATTACAGGCATGAGCCACTGTGCCCAGCCCATTAAAAATATTTTTTGCTTTTTGGGTTGAAGGAGTGTGCGGGGACAACTGAGATGCCTAAACATGCACCGTGCAAATGTTTGATATTTCTCAATTGCCTGTTATCGCTTCTTAAACAGGCTCCACAGTTGGTACCTTGTTTGATAACAGCAAGTTTCCATCCACCTGAGGATGCCCAGTGTGCCTTTGCCTTGTTATTGCTTTGTTCGTTCTTGAAATTTACTGAAAATGGAGTTGTGAAGTCCTTTTTTCTCGTATGTTAGACTAAACGAGTCTGAAAATCTTGAGGGTTTTATTTAGTTTTATCTGCTTTTAAGTCACCCCTATTAACCCAAAGTAAAGCAGAAAGACAGCCTTTCTTCTTCCAGGTAGTGCTAGGCTTTGAGATAAAGACACCCACAATGACTTCCAGCCCTATCCTCACAGGTTGGCTTTGTAGAGGTCCTGGGACACCTTTGTCCCCTTAGTGACCTCCTTTACTATGTGTGTTCTGAACTGTCTATTGACATCACAGGAGGAATTTTTCTGCTTTGATGCAAGTGTGCTAAGAAGTATATGAGGTGCCGCTCTATTTTCTTTTCCTGACAGTGTTCTGATGGTGGATGCTTCTCCTGGCTTTACATACTGTAGTAGACACATTTGACTTTCCAGCTTATTAAGCAAGTTACCTAACCTGATTAGGCTCAGTTGCAATATCTGTAAAATGGGGAGAATGAGAGCCACTTCATAGAGTTGGTTAGTGGGGATGAAATGAGGTAACACATGTAAGAACTTAGTGTAGTAGCTGAAACACAACAACAGATGGTACATGAATGTTCCCAACCTACCCCTTCCAGGGAATGGCATTAGGAGAGAACCACTTGTTTTTGACCTTTTCAGTGATTCAAAATTTTCCTTTAAGTGAAGGAATTGGCATTAGTCTTTGCACCTATAGTTTGGGTGGCAAGAAACACAATTTTTCCTGAGTTGGATGATGGTGGTGATAGGATTTGAAGTGGAGGATAATTTTCACTCAGCTATGAAGGTGAAACTCCCTAGATATGCCACTTGGCCTCTTACTTGATCTCAAACAAGATTATGACCCAATTGCTCTGCCTAGTGACCGTGTTAAGTCATGACTGAAGTAGAATGACCAGAAAAACAGACTTGTTATTCCACGTAATAGCAATACGGTATACTAATTATAGCCCGGGCCACATGTGGTGAAAGAGCAGATCTTGTTAGCTAATATTTAAATGTAAAGGTAGCCACAGTTATCTATTTTAAACTACTTATACTTTGAAGCATTCCTTGTATGCTAAGTATGTTTAGATACACATAGACATTTCCTAAAGAAAGGTGTGGCCAGTCATGACTTTTGTTAGAAATAGAGCAAGTAGGATTTGGCTGACAGATACCTGGGTGAAGATCAAGGGCAGAACGTTGAAAGCTGTCAGTTGATGAATGAAGTGGTAAGTATTTAGTGAGCTTTCATAGTGTTCTAGACAGTGTGACTAAGGACTGCACATGGTTTGTCTTAGTGAATCTTCATAGTTTGTGAAGTAGAGACAAGACCAAGTTCCTATTTTGCAGATGCAGTAACTGAAGTTTGGGGGAAGTTTCTCACTCAAGATCACTCGTCAAGAAATTACAAAGCCAGACTGTGAAGCCTGTAGCCTGTTTCTGACTCCAGAATTCCATCTTTTTTTTTTTTTTTTTTTTTTTTGCAAGGTGGAGTTTCACTCTTGTTGCCCAGGCTGGAGTGCAATGGTGTGATCTCAGCTCAGCGCAACCTCTGCCTCCCAGGTTCAAGCGATTCTCCTGCCTCAGCCTCCTGAGTATCTGGGATTACAGACATTCGCCACCATGCCCAGCTAATTTTGTATTTTTAGTAGAGACAGGGTTTCTCCATGTTAGGCTGGTCTCCAACTCCCGACCTCAGGTGATACGCCTGCCTTGGCCTCCCAAAGTGCTGGGATTATAGGTGTGAGCCACTGTGTCCAGCCCAGAACAACATCTTTTTTTTTTTTCTTTTTTTCTTTTTCTTTTTTTTTTTTGAGACAGAGTCTTGCTGTGTCGCCAGGCACCAGGCTGGAGTGCAGTGGCGCAATCTCGGCTCAACGCAATCTCCGCCTCCTGAGTTCAAGCAATTCTTCTGCCTCAGCCTCCCAATTAGTTGGGACTACGGGCACGCACCACCACGCCCAGCTAATTTTTGTATTTTTTAGTAGAGACAGGGTTTCACCATGTTGGCCAGGATGGTCTCGATCTCTTGACCTCATGATCCGCCCGCCTCGGCCTCCCAAAGTGCTGGGATTACAGGTGTAAGCCACCACGCCCAGCCCAGAACTCCATCTTAACAGCTCTGCTATACTGATTTTGACCTAGTTTTAGGGACTATAGGAAGGAAATGTGGTCAAACCCAGATCAGTTTTCTAATCTACCCAGGCATTTTGTGTCCTCCGTTAACCATTAACATCAAAGCTCTGATTCTGGCAATTCGACATTGCTCTTGGCTTTCCACTTATATAGAAGAAAATGATTCTGTTAAACACTGTGGCCCTTCTGGAAACATGATGGTCTTTTCCTGTAGAGGCCTTTTCTTCCTTTTACTTTCCTCTGTGCCAGGTCCATGGGTAATTCTCCTAAAATTGTTACCTTTCCCATAAGTTCTGTCAAAACTAGAGCAAAATGATAGTTGTTGATGGCTTTTATCAGAGTTGGTAAGTTTTGATTCTCTTCTCTACATCTTATTTCCCCTTGGTGTTGAAAGGAGTGGTTGAAAGGAGGGAATCTAAAGCCACAGACCTGAGTGAATCTTGCCCCACTTGCATCTTGGGACAAGTAACATAACTTTTATGAGCCTATTTTCACACTTGTAAAATAGGGATATTACTTATTACTGTAAATAGGGATAATAGTTATACTCATTACTGTAAATGCTTAGCACTAAGCACTTAATCAGATATTATTTGTTGCAGTGAATATGACTATTGAAACTAATGTTTTCTTCTCTGCAGCTATTGAAATATTTGAAGAAACTCTCCACCCTGCCTATTACAGTAGACATTCTTGCGGTAAGAACTGTGTGACTTTAAATGCTGTATAACGATATCCCATCCTCTTCTCACTGGAGAGAGTGTAGAGTAAGGTTACCAAGTATGGGCTTTGGAAGTGAAAGACACCAGACACAAAAGGCCACATATTGTCTGATTTTATTTATATGAAATGTCCAGAATAGGCAAATCCATAGACAGAAAGTAGATTTGTGGTTGCCAGGGACTAGGAGAATTGGGAGGAACAGGATTTCTTTTTAGGGTAGTGGAAATATTCTGGAAATAGATAGTTATAATGGTTACACAATATTATGGAATGTTCTGGAAACCACTCTCCAGTTAAAATTGTGAATATTGTTATGTGACTTTTATTTCAAAATTAGAATTAAAAGAACATTGACTTTGGCATCAGCTAGTCCCAGATTCAAATCTGAGTTCTGAGACTTTAGCTGTTCCGATGTAAAAAGGGCCTGATTCCTGCCTCAAAGAGCTATTGTATTCCTTCAGTGCCACCTGGAAAATTAAAGGGAAAAAAAAAGTTATTGTAAAGACTGATTCAGCAATGTGTGCAAAGCTCTTATCATAGTGCCTAACACCGGCCCTAATCACTCTTGTTATTAAAGTTCTATAAGAGTTTTTCCGTCTCTGAACTTGGTAGCTCTACTACTTTGTGTCATTAGAGATTTGGGGCATAGGCACAAAGTAATTTAGTGTTACGATTTGCAGGGTATGTTTTAGGAAGGAAGTATTACTTGTTGAGTCTTTCCAAGTAGGAGGCCTTATTTCTTTAGAAAAACATTAGCCTAGTTCCAGACCCCTCTAACAATTACTTTGTCAAATTTGCAGGAGACTGGGGTTGGGAAAACAGTAAATAGCTTGCGAAAACACGAGCATGTTGGAAGCTTTGCCAGGGACCTAGTGGCTCAGTGGAAGAAGCTGGTTCCTGTGGAACGGTAAGAACATTTCTCTTTAGGTTTCTTCGGTTTCATGGTTAAATCGGGTACTCGAAGTATTTACAGATAGAAAAGCTTTTCTTTATTGTTTCTCTTTTGCCTTCTTAAACTATTTTGCCTTAGTTAAACTATAAAAATAATTCATGATTATTGTAGAATATTACAAAATATTAAAAATAGAAATCAAAATTTCCTATTTCTATCATGCAAAGACAAACATTATGAACATCTTGTTATGTTTTCTTTGTAACCGCTCCTTAAATGGCATTTTTGTGGTTGTGAACTAGATCATTAGCAGCCCTCATTTTATTTAACAAATTAAAATGTTTTTAAAGATCCCCATGTTTTAAAAAATCTTCACATTTTCCTGTATATGAGATATTTGATCTTCTTTGCCTCTTATAGTTAAACTCACCGTTCTCATTTGGGTTCACCCGGTTTTAAGACTTGAATATCTTTAAGTATAACCCACTTACCTTGTTGTTTCTAACTCTACATTTTCACTTCTGTGAGTTCAGGTTCTGTGACTTTGTCCCTCAACAAACAAGATTTAGACCTACTCTGTTTGCTTTTTCTTTTCTTTTAGAAACACTGAGCCTGACGAACAGGACTTTGAGAAGAGCAATTCCCGAAAGCGCCCTCGAGATGTCCTGCAGAAGGAGGAGGAGATGGAGGGGGACTACCAAGAAACCTGGAAAGCCTCAGGGAGCCGATCCTATAGCCCTGACCACAGACAGAAGAAACACAGGAAACTCTCAGAGCTTGAGAGACCTCACAAAGTATCTCACAGTCATGAGAGGAGAGATGACAGAAAGAGGTGTCACAGAATGTCACCAACTTACTCTTCAGACCCTGAGTCTTCTGATTACGGCCACGTTCAGTCCCCTCCGTCTTGTACCAGTCCTCATCAGATGTATGTGGACCACTATAGATCCCTAGAGGAGGACCAGGAGCCCATTGTTTCACACCAGAAGCCTGGGAAGGGCCACAGCAATGCCTTTCAGGACAGACTGGGGGCCAGCCAAGAACGACACCTGGGTGAACCCCACGGGAAAGGGGTTGTGAGTCAAAACAAGGAGCACAAATCCCATAAGGACAAACGCCCTGTGGATGCCAAGAGTGATGAGAAGGCCTCTGTGGTGAGCAGAGAGAAATCACACAAGGCCCTCTCCAAAGAGGAGAACCGAAGGCCGCCCCCGGGGGACAGTGCAAGGGAGAAACCGCCCTCTAGTGGCGTAAAGAAAGAGAAGGACAGAGAGGGCAGCAGCCTGAAGAAGAGGTCTTTGCCCCCTTCAGAAGCTGCTTCAGACAACCACCTGAAAAAGCCAAAGCACAGAGACCCGGAGAAAGCCAGATCGGACAAAAGCAAGCAGGGTCTGGACAGCTTTGATGCAGGAAAAGGAGCAGGGGACCTGTTGCACAAGGTCAAAGAGAAGGGTTCTAACAACCTAAAGACTCAAGAAGGGAAAACAAAGACTAACTCAGATAGAAAGTCACTGGGCTCCCTCCCTAAAGTTGAGGAGACAGATATGGAGGATGAGTTTGAGCAGCCCACCATGTCTTTTGAATCCTACCTCAGCTATGACCAGCCCCGGAAGAAAAAGAAAAAGATTGTGAAAACTTCAGCCACAGCACTTGGAGAAAAAGGGCTTAAAAAAAATGACTCTAAAAGCACTAGTAAAAACTTGGACACAGTTCAGAAATTACCCAAGGTGAACAAAACCAAGTCAGAGAAGGTGCAGCTGGCTGGAGCCGATTCAGCCAAGCAGAGAAAGGTAACCCCTTCAGCCCCTTAGTGGCTTCCCACCCGGAGCACCGGGCCCTGAAAAGCTCAGAGGATCGCCCTGTCATTGTTTTCCTTAGCTTGCTTTTAGGGGACCCATTGAATTTCAGTTTGCAGTAATTTCCTCTGGGTTTCACTGGTTGTCAGGGTAGATTGTACCCCAAATAAGAATCTCCAGCATTATTCTGATGTGATGGGCCCATCTGTATTTATTTCCTGACTGAGGCATTGTCAGACGTGACTGTGGTCCCCCCAGCCTGGATCTTCCTGTGCAGGATGTTCAGTGGATGCTTCTGGGAATAGCCTGTAGGAAGGGGAGCTGTGCTCGTACTCACTGGCTCTCTCGCCGGGGTCTGTCCCCTGCAGGTGCCTGATGTGTTGCCGGTGTTGCCAGACCTCCCGTTACCCGTAATACAGGCCAATTACCGTCCACTGCCTTCCCTTGAGCTGATATCCTCCTTCCAGCCAAAGCGAAAAGGTAATTTTCTATAATCTTTTTCTTAATGGAAAAAAGATTTAAAAATTCATTCAAGGCAGGGTGCAGTGGATCACACCTATGATTCCAGCACTTTGGGTGGCTGAGGCAGGAGGATTGCTTGCAGCCAAGAATTCTAAACTGGCCGGGCGCTATGGCTCCTGCCTATAATCTCAGCTCTTTGGGAGGCTGAGGTGGGCAGATCACCTGAAATAAGAAGTTCAAGACCAGCCTGGCCAACACAGTGAAACCCATCTCTACTAAAAATACAAAAATTAGCCAGGCATGGTGCCATATGCCTGTAGTCCCAGCTACTTGGGAGGCTGAGGCAGGAGAATCGCTTGAACCCAGGAGCCGGCAGTTGCAGTGAGTCGAGATTGTGTCATTGCACTCTAGCCTGATCGACAAGAGGGAAACTCCATTTCAAAAAAAAAAAAAAAAAAAAAAAAACAGTTTTGAAATAGGGTCTCACTCAGCCTCAGCCACCTAAGTAACTGGGACTACAGGCACATGCCATCACGCCTGGCTAATTTTTGTATTTTGTATTTTTAGTAGAGATGGGGTTTCACCATGTTGGACAGGCTGATCTCAATCTCCTGACCTTGTGATCTGCTCGCCTCGGCCTCCCAAATTGCTGGGATTATGGGAGTGAGCCACTGTGCCTGGCTGAAAAAAAAAAAAAAGAGTTCTAAACCACCCTAGTCAACACAGCAAGATGCCATCTCTACAAAAGAAATAGCAGGCATGGTGGCACATACCTGTGGTCCAAGCTACTCAGTAGGCTGAGGTGGGAGGATCACTTGAGCCCAGGAATTCAAGGCTGCAGTGAGCTATGATTGCATCACTGCATGCTAGCTTGGGTGACAGAGCAAGACTGTTTCAAAACAAACAAAAAACTTCTATCACTATACCATCAGATTTTTGGTGTATTTCCTAAGTGCATATACTCTGAAGTTTGATGGCTTGTGTTTGAATGCCAGCTCTGGTTTCTAAAAGTTATATGACCTTGAGAAATATCTTAATTTCTTTGAACCTTAGTTGTATATTGGGTAAATGGGAGTTATAATGGTATCTGCCCTATAGGGCTCAGTTTAGTGAATTCAGAAGTGATGCCTTTTAGCTCTGAGCTTATCACGTAGTAATTGTCTAGTAAATTGATGCGGCTGTTAGCAGCCCTTTATTCTATTTGTTACCTATGATTTTTATCTGAAAGAAAAAATGTCTAATTTTCATAGCAAAAGAACTAGAAGCCACATAAGTGTCCATCAGCAGGAAACTAACAGATAAATCATGGTTCATCTACACAGTGGCATCCTATGCCACAGTGAAAAAAAAAAAAAAGTAGAAAGTCTTTATGCACTGACATGGAATGATCTCTAAGATGCGTATGTTACTGATTAATTGGCTTAAAATGAATAAGAGACATTTGCTTTTTTTGTTTTGTTTTGTTTTTTTGAGATAGAGTCTCCCTCTGTT
Organism: Cacajao melanocephalus; assembly: GCA_963573385.1. Lineage (NCBI taxonomy): Eukaryota > Metazoa > Chordata > Mammalia > Primates > Pitheciidae > Cacajao > Cacajao melanocephalus. Next base: position 36,052 of record CAUYLG010054406.1, read on the forward strand.
GCCCAGGCTGGAGTGCAGTAGCTCCATCTTGGCTCACTGAAGCCTCTGCCTCCTGGGTTCAAGCAGTTATCTTGCCTCAGCCTCCTGAGTAGCTGGGACTACAGGCGACTGCTGCCACACCTGACTAATTTTTGTATTTTTAGCAGCGATGGGGTTTTGCTATGTTGGCCAGGCTGGTCTTGAGCTCTTGACCTCAGATGATCCACCTGCCTTGGCCTCCCAAGGTGCTGGGATTACAGGAGCTTATTTTTAAAGTATCTGGAAGGATCTACAAGAAACTGTAGCATTGATTGCCATTGGGAAAGGGAAGTGGGAGGCTGAGGTGGGTAGGAGAGTTTTCACTGGATCACTTAGGGCCTTTTGTAATTTCCTTTTGGGTTTTTCTTGCCGTATAGCATTCTCTTCACCCCAGGAAGAAGAAGAAGCTGGATTTACTGGGCGCAGAATGAATTCTAAGATGCAGGTGTATTCTGGTTCCAAATGTGCCTGTCTCCCCAAAATGATGACCTTGCACCAGCAATGCATCCGAGTACTGAAAAACAACATCGATTGTAAGTCACACGCTTCTCTCTAGCTCTCAAGCACATTGTAGCACTTGGACCTTATCACTGGGTGGCTTGGCTGCTATTCAGTGCCCTCGCCTTTGATTTCTCTGCAGCAATCTTTGAAGTGGGAGGAGTCCCATACTCTGTTCTTGAACCCGTTTTGGAGAGGTGTACACCTGATCAGCTGTATCGCATAGAGGAATACAACCACGTGAGTATTCTGTTTGGGTGGGAAGAGGGCAGTTTTCTTGCTTGTGCCTCCAGAAATTTGTGACTGCCTGTGGCTGAAGGGCAGACCAATAGTCACAGCGCTGTTCTGGGTATATGTGGTTTGCCACTGGGCCTTTAAACAAGCATGTTATTAGCACTTGCTCCTGGCATCTTAAGTGGGCCTCTTGGGCTAGGATCAGGGTGGGATTCAAAGGGAGAAGAATAACACCTTTAACACCTCCCTTGAGCTTGCCTTGTCATGAAGGTCAAGGGAGAATTCTGGCAGCAGAGCAGCTGGGACCCAGGGTGGGGATAGCACTTTGTGTTGACACTCTGACATCTGGTGGTAGGCTGGATGTCTCTTAAGAGACATCAAGATCTATCCAGAAATCCTCCTTATGATGGTGGATATATGCATTTGATTGCATCAGCTGTCTCTAATTCTGAGAGTTCTATAACCTAATGCCTTTTTCTTGGCGGTGGGGGGAGACGGGGTCTACCTCTGTTGCCTAGACACTGCCGTACAGTGGCCTGATGATGGCTCACTGCATCCTTGAACTCCTAGGCTCAAGTGATCTTCCCAAGTAGCTGGGACTACTAGCACATACCACCACACCTGGCTAATATTTTTATTTTTTGGAGAGATGGACTCTCAAACTCCTGGTCTCAAGTGATCCTCTCATCTTGGCCTCCTGAAGTGCTGGGATTGCAAGCATGAGCCACCGCATCCAGCCAATAACTTAACATCCTTCTCAGGTTGCCCCTTTCCCATCACAGTTCAGCATAGTGTTGGGAAGCCCCTGATTTAACTTGATCCCAGTTCTACCCTTTGCTCATTTTCTAAAGGAAAAAGACTGATCTTACACTAGTTTTTGTGTTGTCTTCTGTAACAGCCACCAAAAGCAACTAGCATAGTGCCTCACACTTAGCATTTTTAAAATTTAGTGAGTTATTTTTTTCCTAGAATTGTGGTATTTTAACATACTACTACTATGAAGACTGCCAAGAGTGGTGGCTCACACCTGTAATCTTAGCACTTTGGGAGGCCAAGGCAGGTGGATCACCTGAGGTCAGGAGTTCAAGACCAGCCTGGCCAACATGGCGAAACCCCATCTCTACTAAAAATATAAAAAATTAGCTGGGTGTGGTGGTACGTGTCTGAGGTCCTGACTACTCAGGAGGCTGAGGCACGAGAATCGCTTAAACCCAGGAGGCAAGGGTTGCAGTGAGCTGAAATTGCGCCACTGCACTCCAGCCTAGGTGACAGAGCAAGGCTCTGTCTCAAAAAAAAAAAAAAGATATGGAAAAGTGCTTGTACATAAATGATGTCCTGGTCCTGGTTTCAGGTATTAATTGAAGAAACAGATCAATTATGGAAAGTTCATTGTCACCGAGACTTTAAGGAAGAAAGACCTGAAGAGTATGAGTCATGGCGAGAGATGTACCTGCGGCTTCAGGATGCCCGAGAGCAGCGGCTACGAGTACTAACAAAGAATATCCAATCTGCACATGCTAATAAGCCCAAAGGTAACAGAGACGAGAGAGCTGGGGAAGAGCCGGCAGGATGAGTGTTCTGGTCAGTAGCAGCGTCTTGGTGGCTCTGGCTGGTGCAGGACTGCTGGCCCTACATCAGGTGGCAGGGTGGGTGTTTCTTCTGCCACAGCCCATGATACCCTACAATGGGGTTTCAGGGCAGTGGATTATTTAATTAATAGTAGCATCTCTGCTCAAGAAGGCAGATACTCATCTCCATAATTTCACAGGCCGACAAGCAAAGATGGCTTTTGTTAACTCTGTGGCCAAGCCACCTCGTGACGTCCGGAGGAGGCAGGAAAAGTTTGGAACTGGAGGAGCAGCTGTCCCTGAGAAAATCAAGTAAGATCTCTGTTCCTACCTGGCTTTTGTGTGCTATCAACCCTTAGAGGTAGCCATAGTGGCAGGAAGCAACTGGCTTTTGGTGAAAGCAAGGCAGTGCAGATTGTGGGCTCTGGAGGCAGGCCTCATCAGCTCTGCACTTGACCTCCCTGAGCCTCCGCTTCTTGGACTGCAGTGCAAGGTGGATAATTACTCCTGCCCTAGGGAAGTCAAGATTAAATGGAGAGCAAAGCCTGGCTTATAGGAAACATTCCCTTATGCTTCCCCTTTCCCCGTTTACACAAAAAACACATTTCTGCAATGATTATTATTTTGTCTGAGCCACATAATCATTTTCAAAATACAGATTTACACCAAAACAGTGAAAAGTTACTTGAGATTATCATTTATTCTGAAGGGATAATGCAGACATCTCTGAGCCACCACCAGAATCCAGGGTACTAGGGTCTACTGGTCAAAGCCACAGGCAGGGTGAGTCGTCCTCACACAGGCCAGCTTCAGGCTGTTCATGCTCAGGGCAGATTTCTTGTGCTCATGGCTAACCAGCATTGTCCTGTGTTGCAGGATTAAGCCAGCCCCATACCCCACAGGAAGCAGCCATGTTTCCGCCAGCAGCAACAGCTTTAACCCCAGCCCTGAGGAGCCGGCCTATGATGGCCCAAGCACCAGCAGTGCCCACTTGGCACCAGTGGTCAGCAGCACTGTTTCCTATGATCCTAGGAAACCCACTGTGAAGAGTAAGTAACTTGGAGTTCCTGCTCAAATATTGTTTCAGAACTAGTTTTTTAACTCTTAATGCCATTGTTCACTGTATTCCACTTTGTGTACTGCATGTTGCATGTGCATGATGCCTTGCACATAGCTGGGCTGAATGTCAGTCCCTCCTTCCCCCCTGCTTTGTCCATAGTGCAACTATATTTTTTCTAAATAATTATAATGAGACCTTGCCTGTATCCCAGCACTTTGGCAGGCTGGGGCAGGAGGATCCCTTGAACCCAGGGGGCAACATAATGAGGCCCTCTCTCTATAAGAAATTAATTGGGCAAAATGGCACACACCTGTAGTCCCAGCTACTCAGGAGACTGAGTTGGGAGGATCACTTGAGCTTGGGAGGTCGAGGCTGCAGTCACCCAAGATTGTACCACTGCACTCTAGCCTAGATGACAGTGAGACCCTGTCTCTAAAAAAAAAAAAAAAAAAAAAAAAACAACCTAGTGAAAATGGAAAATAATAGTCTGGCCAGGCATGGTCCCTGTCTCTATTAAAAATATAAAAATTAGCCCAGCGTGGTGGCATGTGTCTATAATCTCAGCTACTTGGGTGGCTGAGGCAGGAGAATCATTTGAAACTTGAGAGGCAAAGGTTGCAGTGCCACTGCCCTCCAGCCTGGACGACAGAGTGAGACACGGTAAATAAATAAATAAATAAATAAATATTGTAAGTGACCGTTTTGGCACTCTCTTTTATTTTGAGACAGAGTTTGGCTTTTGTTGCCCAGGCTGGAGTGCAATGGCACGATCCTGGCTCACTGCAACATCTGCCTCCTGGGTTCACGCAGTCCTCATGCCTCAGCCTGCCTAATAGCTGGGATTACAGGTGGCCGCCACCATGTCCAGCTAATTTTTTATATTCTTAGTAGAGATGGGGTTTCACTATGTCAGCCAGGCTGGTGTCAAACTCCTGACCTCAGGCGTTCCCCCACCTCAGCCTCCCAAAGTGCTGGGATTATAGGCGTGAGCCACCGCACCCGGCTGGCACTCTTTTTACACCTAAATGTAAACTTACTTCTCTAGGCAATACCACAGTGTTCACAATTACTAACGTTAACAGCTAAATGATAGGTCATCTTACTGAGTTTCTATAACCTTATAACTCTAGCTTCCAAATATTTATTTATTGACTTATTTTGAGACAATGTTTCACTCTTTTGTTACCCAGGCTGAAGTGGAATGGCACAGTCTTGACTCACTGCAACCTCCACATCCTGGGGTCAAGCGATTCTCCTGCTTCAGCCTCCCAAGTAGATGGGATTACAGGCATGCGCCACGACGCCTGGCTAATTTTTGTATTTTTAGTAGAGATGGGGTTTCACCATGTTAGTCAGGCTGGTCTTGAACTTGACCTCAGGTGATCCACCCGCCTTGGCCTCCCAAAGTGCTGGGATTACAGGCGTGAGCCACCATGCCCTGCCAGATATTTATTCTTTATATCTAATTAGGTCTTCCAATTATGTATTCTTTAGTTGGGTCTATTTTGTATTTTGTTAATTTTATTACCATAGACTATCCCCAGTGTCCTAAGGGGATGTCCTAACTTAAGGGAAGTCTTATTCTGTATTAATTGCAAGGCCCATGGGAGGGTAGGAGTCCTGGCTTGAGCTGCAGCTGTGCTCAGATTAACCATTCAGAAGGCGGGCTGGCCCTCCTTAGGTAGTACTTGCATAGCCACCTTAGACCTTTTGCTACACTGGACAGATTGGGGTAGACATGCTGTTTACTGATTTGGCCATTTGTGAGGCAAAGTTAAGTTATGACTGAGTATGGCCTTTAGAGTCTGGCAAGGGCCAGGGTGCAGTGGCTCACACACACCTTTAATCCCAGCACTTGGGGAGGCTGGGGCAGGAGGATGATTGAGCCCAGGAGATGAAGACCAGCCTGGGCAACATAGTGAGACCCTGACTCTACAGAAAATAAAATAAATTAGCCAGGCATGGTGGCACACTCCTGTAGTCCCAGCTACTCTGGAGCCTAGGAGGTAGAGGCTACAGTGCGCTATGATTGAGCCACTGCACTGTAGCCAGGGTGACGGAGTGAGACCCTTTTTAAAAAAAAAAAAAATTTTTTTTAAAACTTCTGTCAAGGATTGAATTCTAATTCTGCCCCTTACTATACAACCATGGGCAAGTTGGCCAGGCTTTCTGAGCCTTAGTGCAGATGGTTAGAGAGAGTGGTTGTTATGCCCCTGGCAGGTCCTCCAAAAGTGTCTGCTCTGTGCTGTTGCTTTTATTACAGTGTGAACAGAGCAGACAGTTACTACTTGTATCTCTGCCTGCTGTTGCACAGCCAGGAGTGGCAGAACTGGCTTTAACTGTGAACCACCGGGGATATGTCTAAGCCGCCACAGATCAGAGACAGCTGCCTCACTTCTCTTTTCACAGAAATTGCCCCAATGATGGCCAAGACAATTAAAGCTTTCAAGAACAGATTCTCCCGACGATAAACTGAGGACTTGTCTTGGAAATGGAATCGGGGGTGGGGGCAGGAATACAAGGACAGTGGGGTTTTGGGAATGGAATTCTACAGGAGACTGGAGTCTTGCTTTGTGGATCCTTTTGGTCTCCGAGTCCTGCCGTCTGCAGGTGCTGCCCCTGGGAAGCTGCGTGCCACAGCCCTGCCTCCCTGCCTGGAGCACGCTTCAGAATTCTGAAGATGTGAAACCTGTCTCACTGAGGATTTTAAAGGTCATTTATACTTTTGTTGTTCGTTAGCATCTTTGTAAGCTATAAGACATAGTTTTAATTAATAAATATTGCCCCCAGATTGTATTTATATTATCCCCCAGGTTGTTTTTTTTTTTTTTTTTTTTTTTTTTTTTTGTACAAAAACAAAAAATTAACCATTTATAAAACAGGTCCTTTAATAAAATAAAATTAAAACCAAGTGAA
>CAUYLG010054407.1:0-51808 GCA_963573385.1 Cacajao melanocephalus
CCTCCTCCCCTTACCTCATCTCAGTGATATTTCACCCACATGCCGATTATTAGCTATGTTGACTTTCCTTGATTTTCTTAGGAGTACTTTGGGTTCTTCACATAGTTCTTTCTCTTTACCTCAGGTACTCTTCAGTCCCCCTCCACCAATAAGATAGATGCAAGAGTACTTGTACTTGATACTTTTTATGACACTCTTTGTCTTGTTCTACATCTTTAAAACATCATGTATCAGCCTTTATAAGGCATAGCTCGGTAAAACGTTGTCATGTCCATCTGGTTAACCATGCTCTGTCTCTTCATTAAACATCCTTCAGTGCTTGTTGATGGATAAAGAATGTTAAATGAGATGAAATTAAACGTGCTTTCTGCTCTGTTGAAGCGTTAGCTGGGTTAATATGGGCCAGTGTGAAAACCAGCAACAGTGGGCTCTGGCTGTGTCCATTTGGCCCAGCAGACTGTAAAACAGAATCTAAAAAAGCACTGCTAATGCTTTCTGTGACAAAAAATGATAACTTATTAGATATTATAAGTATAAATTCACTGAATCTCCAAATAATTTAATTTTAATAATTTCTATTGAAGATGTTTGAGGTATGACATTATATAATCTCCGGTTACATCTGTCTGTGAGATTCTGGAATTTATGTTAAAGATCACCAAAAGTTTGGAAGTGGCATTCTCTAAAATTAATAATGAGTGGCTGTGGTCATGTTTATTTGCCAGAGTGGTCAGTGATGTAGTTACGTCTAAATATAATCTATTTCAGCTGGCTATGTAGTGTCTTAATAAATTCTTTGTCTCATGCTGCGATTTTAGCCACTTGGGATGAGCTTTTATGATTAAATGCTTTTCCCTCTGATTCAAGCTCATTTTTAAAACACATTTTTACCACCTTCTACACATTTGTGTAGAGATCCTGTGTTTTGTGAATTTGCTTTGTAAATTTGCATTTTGATTTATGCAATGTTAAAACTGGTCAGAGATGGTTAAAATAGGGAAAGCATCTACCCATAGGTTAGGGCTTGAGTGAAAATGAGAAACAGCTGGAAATATCCCGCTAAATAGTTTCCTTATAAATATCCATTGGAAGCATATAGAAAGAAAGCAGAAACAAAAAAAAAAGATTGAGAAGTTTGATGTACCAAATGGCTGTAGAAATTGACTAAAACAGAATCTTTACCACCTAAAAATGGGGAGTAAAGAAATGTTAAGAAGGCAATTATCACCTGGAATCTAACTATCAATTGACTGTGCATGGAAACTAATGAATTTATAAACTATGAAAGTGAACTATTGCTTCTGCAAGGAGTGCAAATGGTATATTAATTCATTTATTCATTTATCCATTCATTCAAAATTATTAACAATGTGATATGTGATAGGCACTGGAGTTTCAGTAACAAACCTATGAAAAACTAGTGAGACACAAAGAAACACATGGATAAACAAAATACCTAAAGATTGTGTTAGGTTCCGTAGGTGAAATATGCAGATCTTTTGGTAAAGTAAACATACCTTCAGAGATGAGATATCTATCCTAGATACAACGGTCAAGAAACAACTCTCCCAGTGTGTGACATTTCATAGGAGACCTAAAATACAAGAACAATGGGAAGTGGTCCAGGCAGTGGTGAGAGTGGATTCAAAGAATGTAAGGCTAGAAAAACTTAATGTCTTCAAAGAACACAAAGAACAGTGCTACTGAAGAAAAAGCCGGGGGGTAGGGTGATGGGTAGAAATCCAGACAGAATCCAAATCACGTAGTATCTTATAGACCAGAATGTTGAGTTTACATTTTATACTAGCATGACAAAAAGCATTGAGATATTTTAAATGGGAAAGTGATGTTATCTGAATGATCTTTCAAAAAGAATTTTTGGTGGATAAATTAGAGGAGCTGAACAAAATATTTAGACTATTTAGAAAACTGTTATAATAAAACAAGCTGAAGATAATTGGAGCTTGGACTAGAGAGTTTCAAGGGAGGAAAGGACTGAATAAGCATATAGGTTGGAAATTGTCCTAGAAAATTTGTTCATTGAGTAAATATGGTTTTCAGTTAAAGAGAGGAGTTGAAGATGGTTCTTCGCTTGAGCAAATGGTGGTGCCATTTTAAAAATGGAAAATAACTTGAGGGGAGAGCTGTAATTCAGATAGTCTGATTAGCTGGTTGCTTGTTGCTTTTTTATTTTTTTTCCCCCAGCAGGAGGTTTTTATTAAATCTTTAAAACATCATAAATGGAGTTGAAGAATCATCAGCATTTTGTTTTCAATGCTGGACAACTTTTAGATTTTACTTAGTAGTGTGCTAAACTGTTCCTTTTTCAGTGATGTAGATACCACACCAAATTTTTCTGATATTTCTGTTTTTAACTGTTGCGTCTTGCTGAATCAAAGAAGCTGAATTTGATATAAGTTCAATGTCATTTTCTTCAAGAATTAACTCATTTTTCTGGGTTTGAAATAGTAAACAAGCAACACCCAGACCCACCTGAATCTTGTGGATGCATTTTTTATTAAGAAATTTTGAATTTCAACAAGACACCCATTCTCCTGAAAAATGACATTGATGGAAAAGTAAGCATGCACAAATCTCATTTTGTAGTGGAGGTTTATTGTAACTCCTTGATCATGCTCTGTGGATAGCCACAGATAATGTGCCCGGTTAGTATTTCTTTATGTTTCCCTGTCATTTGTCAAGCTGGAGCCTCTACCTTTTTTTTTCCTCAAAGAGACTGAGTTCCACATTCACATAATTAAAGTACCTCCACATAGTTTCTCAGGACTCCTTCAGAATAACTATGCCTCCCTTCAGAGTGATGTCAACATTTTCCGGAATGCCAGCAGTCTGATTACTGAGTATGATCTTTATTCTTGCAGGTGTGGCAAAACGCTCAGGTGATCTGTTTTCAACACATTATGCTTGAATTACCCGAAGGGAGACGTCAAGAAGACAGATAAATATGCCTGACTGAAGCTCAGAAGAAGAGAACTGGACAGAAGATACAAATTTGGAAGTCATTCATGTATAAGAAAATATTAATGGTCATGAGACAAGGTAAGTTCATCTCCCAAAATATTCCATCCTCTTTTCCTGCTTTATTTTTCTGCATAGAAAGTTTTATCACCTGGCTTTCTAAAAAATACACTTTTTAAATCAAATAACAGATGCTCATGAGGCTACAGAGAAAAAGGAATGCATATATACCACTGGTGGGAATGTAAGTTAGTTCAGCATCCATGGAAGTCAGTTTGGTGAAATCTCAAAACATTTAAATGTAAGTGGACTAAATGCCCCAATCGAAAGACACAGACTGGCAAATTTAATAAAGAGTGAATGGAGCAAAGTTGTTAACAGAGCATGACTTTTTTTCTTAAAATTATACATTAAGTTTCTACAGCAAAGACTAAAGAAGGCATATGTTTTTCACATGGTCTTTTACACATGAAAAATGAGTTTACAACCCTCTTTTCATGAAAGCATCCTAAAGATTTTTGCACTTGGATAGGGTGACACTCATAAAAAAAATTAGTTCCGTTTTTAGGATATGAGAATAAAAGAAACATCAAGATCTTATTTGAAACAAATAATTGCGAACCCTCTCCATAAAAGATACAGAATAAAAGCAAATGAGATCAAACTGAATCTAAAAACTTCAATAGTGACTAAGATTGGCTTTGATTGCACTCTCTCTTGTTTAACCAGTTCAATATAGAGGCTATCAATATGAATTATCTTTAAATTTGTGTAAAATACCTCAAAATATTCTGGAAAATATATGTAGCTTTATGTCTTAATAAACAAAACAACAGCTCTAAAAATACTTAGCAAGAACTCACTAAGCAGGTTAGAATTCAAGCATAATATGTGGTTCATGCCTTCTTAATGAAAGGGAATAAAATAATCATGAAAAATAATGGAACACTTAAAATTAAAGAACAATGAGCAGAGAAGTTACAAGGAAAAAAAGAAATGCTTAAAAATATAATTTAAGAATAACTTGGAAAAATTTTATTCATACCAAAGAATTATTTTCATTCTATCCTTGTCTTTCTAACAGGACATAACTCTGTTACACCCAAGCAACATCAATGCTACTTTCATTTGACATAAAATCCATACTCGCTGGAACTTTGTGAGCACCAAACACAAGTTTCTATGGCACACTATCTTACAATATGTGTAGGAAATGATGACTCTTACACAAAGGGCTTGCTAGATTCTTTCAACAAGCATTGATCTCAGTCAGTTTTCAATGTGGTATTTTAAGTGATTGAAATATTTACGTGTACCATTAGAAATTGCTTTCTCACATGGGAGTATAACACTGTATGATATGCTATTCTATTTCTCCAGTCTGTGATTTTCAAAAAATTATTGTTGAAATGGAGTTTTTTTTTCAGTAGCAAGATGTAGTGAAGCAAAATTAAGATAAAATGCCTTGAAAAGATACATATTTTCTCAAGCTGTGCAAAATTCTAAGACACAATAGAAAGACAACAATACTTGACACTTGTATGCAACTCTTTACCAGAGGCTTATAGAATATTTCTAAAACATCACAAACCCATGTCTATAGATGTGGAAATAAATAATACAGAAATGATAAAGAAGTCAAGAAGTGGAAAATAGCAGTAAATGTTTCAAAATTGTTTTAACTATACTCATATAATGATCCACAACTTTATCAGTTATAGCTGAACCTCCTCTCTCTAAACTTCCATAAAAAATTTTGAGAGCTCTGCAACTTCTATCCCACATGTTCTCACATTGTGGTTGTGTAGCCTCAGGAAACTCATAGTATAATTAAGGGATGACAACTGCTGAGTATGCCAACAATGAAAGGAAGAAGAGGAGGAAAGTATTGAGGTATGAATAAGCCAATCTGTAATTGGGTAGAGCAGAAGAGAGAGCAGATGGCTATAGTTTGTGGACATCTGTTGAGAACTGGGTACTTACTAGAAGGTAGTGAATTCTGAATTGGCTTAAAACATCAGCCTAGAAGATTATTCAGTTTGGACATGCTTAGAATGACTTAGGGTGGTTTGAGGTCAAGTAAGAATTAGTAAGTATTGCAGCATTTTATACTCTTTAAGACATTTTCATATAAAATATTTTATTCCTTTCAATATTTCCATTTTCCTTGTCAGAAAATTGAAACAGTTTAGTGACCTGCCCTAGCACAAATTAGGGATGCTAGTGATTGGACTAGCTCAAATACCTTCTTACTTAGAACTGTATTTTTAAAACTTACAGAGCAAATGGTTTACAGTCAAATCAACTTGAATGTAACTGAAGAAATTATTTTGGCATTCTATATATTCTTAGGATGTTGTTAAACTTAGAGTTAAATACTTTTTAAAATATGTGTAAAAAATATTCCAAATCAATAGGCAAAGAAATCCAATGGATCACCAGTAGAGATAAGCTAATTTCAGGTTGCCTCCATGGAGTTTTAATACATAACATGTTACCTTCCTTGTCACTTTATGTACGAAATGCAAGATAATCAAACATTAAACAGAACAAATTATTTTGTCCTTGGATTTGGCTCATGAGTCATACCTTCTACTATATACCAAAACATGGATGATAAACATAAATGTAAAATCTAAAGCTATATAACTTCTTGAAGAAAGTTCTTCTGACATTCAGCTAGTCAAAGTTTTTTAAGAGAATAAAAACCGTGAATAAGAAATAAATTAGACTATATCAAAACTAAAATTTATGTCTTAAAAAATGCTGTTGCAAAATGAAAAGCACAGCCACAGATTGGGTGGAAATGTGTACAAAATGTATATATGCAAATAACTAGTTTCAGAATAAGCTCTCAAAAGTCAAAAACTAAAAACCAAAAACCAACCCAATGAAAAATGGGTAAAAGGTTTAAAAAGACACCCTGTCTAACAAGGCATACAGATTGCAAGTAAGCACATGAAAAGATACTCACATCACCGGTCATTCAAACTCAATGATAATCCACAGCATACCTGTTAGAATATGGAAACAAACAATACTAACTGTTGACAAGGACTTGAGGCAACTAAAACTTTTATAAATTCCTGGTGAGACTGTACCATAGTAAGATCTCTGAAAGGCAGTTTGGCAGGTCTTATGAAGTTAAACATGAACTTACCATATGACTCAGAAATCTCACCCCTATGTATTTATTCAAGAAAAATGAAAACATATGTCTGACCAAAAACCTGTATGGGAATGAATCCCTTCAGCAGCTTTGTTCATAATCACCAAAAACTGTAAACAACCAAACTTTCCATCAACTAGTGAACTGACAAATTATGGTACATTCACACAATGGAGTATTACTCCACTGTAAAAAGAAACGATGTAAATGGACACATTGCAACCATCATGCTAAGGAAAAAAAAAAGTCGGGCCTGAAACATACACAGCGTATGAATCCATTTAAATTAGGTGTCCCCGTCCTCCAGGCCACAGACTGGTAGTGGTCTGGTGTCTGTTAGGAACTGGACCGCACAGCAGGAGGTGAACCGCAAGCCAGCAAGTATTACCCCCTGAGCTCTGCCACCTGTCAGATCAGTGGCAGCGTGAGATTCTCTTAGGAGTATGAACCCTATTGTGAACTGCATATGCTAGAGATCTAGGTTGGACGCCCCTTATAAGAATCTAATGCCTGATGATATGTGGTAGAACAGTTTTCATTCTGAAACCATACCCTCCAATCCCATGCCACAAAGGTTGGGGATTGCTGATTAAAATGACACTCTGGAAGGAGGAACCAAGATGACTGAGTAGAAACAGCTCAGGTCTGTAGCTCCCATGGAGATGAACATAAACAGTGAATGAATTCTGCATTTCCAACTAAGGTACCCGGATTCTCTCATTGGAACTGACTAGGCAGTTACTGCAACCCACAGGGAGCAAGGAAAAATAGGATGGGGTGATGGTTCACCCAGGAGCTGCACAGGGCATAGGGACCTCTCTCCCCTAGCCAAGGGAGATGGGGAGGAATTGTGTTACCTGCCTGAGGAATGCTTTTCCCATGAATTTTTGCAACCCTTGGATCAGGAGATTACCTCGTGAGCCCACAGCATCAGGGCCCTTGGGTCCCAAACACAAAGCTGTGCAGACTCACAGCAGCCACTGGGGTTGGTGGCTGCTTGGACAGGCACTGAGCTCTAGGGATTTTTGCATACTCCTGGGGCTTCTGGAACTCCAATGAGGTAGGAGATCTGTCTAGTCCCAAGGGAAGGGGGCTGAAGCCAGGCAGCCAAGCAGTCTCCCTCAGTGGGTCCCACACAGAGAGAACCCCACAAGCTAAGACCGACTGGCTTGGAAACCCAACTGCCCAGCACAGCAGCCTGGAGTCTGCCTAAGGCAACCGAGTTGCCAAGGGAAGGGGTGACTGCCATTACTGCAACTTTAGTCAGCCGTTTTTCCCTGCCAGTGTGAGGAAAACTGGGCAGAATTCCCCACAGCGCAGCAAACTGGCTGTGGCAGATCATGGCCAGACAGCTTCTTTTGGTGGTCCTAGATCTATCTCTCCTCACTGGGCAGGGCCTGCCTGCAGAAATTTCAGCAACTCCAGCCAGGGATTTACAGACAGAACTCTCATCTCCCTGGGACAGAGAACCTGGGAAGAGGGGTGACTGTGGTCCCAGATTCAGCAGACTTAATCTTTCCTCCTTGCTGGCTCTGAAAAGCCCAGGGGGATATTAAGATGAGGGCGATACCTGTGTACCCGCTCTGCTAAGGGGCAGCCAGATGGCTTTTTTTTTAAGTGGGCCCCTGATCCCATGCCTCCCGACTGAGTGAGATCTCCCAACAGGGGTGTCACTAGACACCTAATCCAGGAGAGTTTCGGCTGGCATCAGTTTAGTGCCACTTTGGGATGAAGCTTCCAGTACAAGGGAGCAGGCAGCAGTCTTTACCGTTCTGCAGCCTCCGCTAGTGATACCCAGGTGAACAAAGTCTGGAGTGGACCCCCAGCAAACTACAGTAGACCTGCAGGGGAGGCACCTGACTGTTAAAAGAGAAATACACAAACATCAACAGGAAAAACTCCACAAAAACCCCATCCAAAGGTCAACAGCCTCAAAGATCAAAGGTAGATAAATCCAGGAAGGTGAGGGGAAAACAACGCAAAAACGCTGAAAATTCCAAAAGCCAGACTGCCGCTTCTCCTCTAAATGATTGCAATACTCTCCAGCAAAGGCACAGAACTGGGCTGAAGCCGAGTTGGATGAACTGACAGAAGTAGGCTTCAGAAAGTGGGTAATAACTAACTTTGCTGAGCTAAAGGGTTGTGTTCTAACCCAATGCAAAAAAAAAAAGCTAAGAACCACGATAAAAGATTATGGGAGCTCTAAATTAGAATAAGCAGTTTAGAGAGTAACATAAATGAACTAATGGAGCTGAGAAACAGTACTAGAACTTTATGATGTAAACACAAGTATCAATAGGCAAACTGACCAAGCAGAAGAAAGAATATCAGACCTTGAAAACTATCTTGCTGAATTAAGGCAGGCAGACAAGATTAGAGAAAAAAAGGATGAAAAGGAATGACTAAAACCTCTGAGAATTGTTAGGAATAAAGCTTGTAGTTGTATGGAAAAATGAGTACTCAGGTAAAAGATTTCTAAGCAAACTTAATTTTACTTCTGTGCAGAAGGGTGCCTCTCAGGACTGTCCACAAGAGCACCCCAAACACAGAGTAGAAGCTTTTATTTCAAATGCGACTCCTGCCTCAGCGTCCTTTCTCTGTTTGCTGGGGTTGGACCACACAAAGTAAACAAGACCTGACTGGCTAAAGATGTAAACTTTCTTAGATAAGGTAGATGCATGATGGGAGAGAGGGGACCCAAGGAAGGGATTGTCTAGGATGAACTAGAGAAGCTAGTCTTTTCCCAAATAAGGAAAGGAATATGAGCTGGTATTGATAACCCCATAGTGCTGTGGCATGCCTGGGCATATAGTAAAATCAGAAGGAAGAAAAGGAGAAGAAAGAAGAGGTGTTGGGTACTGAGAATTAAAGAGTAAAAGGTTGAGCAGGCTTTTTAAAGAGAAACCTTGCTGTATTTCACAATTACGGAACTAGGTAAAAAGACCGAGCCTATGACTGACTGGAGTACCGGAAAGAGGTGGGAAGAATGGAACCAAGTTGGAAAACTTCAGGGTGTCATCCAAGAGAACTTCCCCAACCTAGCAAGACAGCTCAATACTCAAATTCAGGAAATGCAGAGAACCCCAATAAGATACTCAATAAGATCAACCCCAAAACACATAATCCTCAGATTCTCCAAGGTCACAATGAAGGAAAAAATGTTAAGAGCAGCAAGAGAGAAAGGCCAAGTCACTTACAGAGGGAAGCCCATCAGACTGAAAGCAGAATGCTCAGTGGAAACCCTGCAAGTCAGAAGAGATTGGAAGACAATATCCAACATTCTTAAAAGTTTCCAACCCAGAATTTTGTATCTAGCCAAACAAAGCTTTATAAGTGAAAGATAAATAATACCCTTTTCAGATGCAATGCTGTGGGATTTTGTCACCACTAGGCCTGCCTTGCAAGAGCTCCTGAAGGAAGTATTAAATATGGGAAGAAAAAACTGTTACCAGTCACCACAAACACACTGAAGTACATAGGCCAATGACACTATGAAATAACAAGTCTGTGAAATTAACTACCCAGCATCATGATGATAGAATCAAATTCACATATAACAATATTAACCTTAAATGTAAATGGGCTAAATGCCCCAGTTAAAAGACACAGAATGGCAAGCTGAATAAAAAGACAAGACCCATCAGTGTATTATATTGAGGAGACATATCAAGTGCAAAGACACACATAGGCTCAAAGTAAAGAGATGGAGAAAAATTTATCAAGCAAACGGAAAGCAGAAAAAAAAATGGGTTACAATTCTAGTTTCTGACAAAATAGACTTTAAACTGATAAAGAACAAAAACAAAAAAACAACCCCATCAAAAACTGAGCAAAGAATATGAACAGACATTTTTCAAAAGAAGACATTTATGCAGCCAACAAACATACGGAAAAAAGCTCATCACTGGTTATTAGAGAAATGCAAATCAAAACCACATTGAGATACCATGGCATGCCAGTTAGAATGGCAATCATTAAAAAATCAGGACACAACAGATGCTGGAGAGGATGTGGAGAAATAGGAACGCTTTTACACTGTTGGTGAGAATGTAAATTAGTTCAACCATCGTGGAAGACAGTGGTGACTCAAGGATCTAGAAATAGAAGTAACATTTGACCCAGCAGTACCATTATTGGGTATATACCCAAAGGATTATAAATCCTTCTTTTGTAAAGACACATGCACATG
Organism: Cacajao melanocephalus; assembly: GCA_963573385.1. Lineage (NCBI taxonomy): Eukaryota > Metazoa > Chordata > Mammalia > Primates > Pitheciidae > Cacajao > Cacajao melanocephalus. The sequence goes on from CAUYLG010054407.1 coordinate 10,338, forward strand.
TAGGTTCATTGTGGCACTGTTTACAATAGCAAAGACTTGGAACCAACCCAAATGGCCATTAATGATAGACAGGATAAAGAAAATGTGGCACATATGCACCATGGAATACTATGCAGCCATAAAAAAGGATGAGTTCCTGTCCTTTGCAGGGACATGGATGAAGCTGGAAACCATCATTCTTAGCAAACTGACACAAGAACAAAAAACCAAAAACTGCGTGTTCTCACTGATAAGTGGGTGTCGAACAATGAGAACACATGAACACAGGGTGGGGAACATGTGGGGCCTTTTGGGGGTAAGTGGGGCTGGGGAGGAATAGCAGGGGGTGGGGGGATTGGGGACACATGACATTCAGAGAAATACCTAATGTAGATGATGGGGGATGGATGCAGCAAACCACCATGGCATGTGTATACCTATGTAACAATCCTGCATGATCTGCACATGTACCCAGAACTTAAAGTGTAATTAAAAAAAAACAAACAAAGATGGACATTACATAATGGTAAAAAATTCAATTCCTGTATTTGTACCCAATACAGGAGCACACCCAGATTCATAAAACAAGTTCTTGAAGACCTCCAAAAAGACTTAGACCCCCCATACAATAATAGCAAGAGACTTTAATACCCCGTTGTCAATATGAGACAGATCATCAAGACAGAAAATTAAAGATATTTTGGACTTGAACTCAGCTCTGGAACAAGTAGACCTGATAGATAGCTACAGAACTCTGCACCCAAACAGGTTTTTTTTTTTTCTTTTTTTTTTTTTTTTGCACCACATGGCACTTAATCTAAAATTGGTCTCATAATTTGAAGTAAAACACTTCTCAGGAAATGCAAAAGACCTGAAGTCGTAACAGTCTCTCAGACCCTAGTGCAATCAAATTAGAACTCAAGATTAAGAAACTCACTCAAAACCAGACAACTACATGGAAATTGAAAAATATGCTTCTGAAAGACTTCTGGGTAAATAATGAAATTAAAGCATAAGTCAAATTCTTTAAAATTAATGAGAACAAAGAAATAATGTACAAGAATCTCTGAGACACAGCTAAAGGAGCATTAAGATGGAAATGTATAGCACTAAATGCCTATATCAGAAAGCTAGAAAGACGTCAAATCGACATCCTAACTTTGTAACTAAAAGAACTAGAAAACAAAGAGCAAACGAACCCCAGAGCTAGAGGAAGACAAGAAATAACCAAGCTCAGAGTGAAACTGAAGGAGACAGAGACACAAACCCTTAAAAGAATCAACGAATCCAGGAGCTGGCTTTTTGAAATAATAAAATACCTAGCTCACTAGCTAGACTAAGAAGAAAAGAGAAGATTCAAATAAATACAATCAGAAATGATGAGTGATACCACTAGTGACCCCACAGAAAAACAACCATAAGAGAATATTATAAACACCTCTTTGCACATAAACCAGAAAATCTAGAAGAAATGGTTAAATTCCTGGACATATACTCCCTCCCAAGACTGAACCAGGAAGAAGTTGAATCCCTGAACAGACCATTAATAAGTTCTGAAATTGAGGCAGTAATAAATAGCCTACCAACCAAAAATAGCCAAGGACCAGATGGATTTACAGCTGAATTTTACCAGAGGGTAAAAAGTGAAGCTAGTACCATTTTTTTTCTCTGAAACTATTTCAAATGATTGAAAAGGAGAGGGACTCCTCCCTTACTCATTTTGAGGCCAGCATCATCCTGATACCAAAACCTGGCAGAGAGAAAACAAAAGAAAACTTCAGGCCAATATACCTGATGAACATCGATGGAAAAATCCTCAATAAAATACTGGAAATAGGCAAACTGTATCCAGCAGCACATCAAAAAACTTATCCACCCTGATCAAATCAGCTTCAACCCCATGTTGCAAGGCTGGTTCAACATATGCAAATCAATAAATATAACTGATTACATAAACAGAACTAAAGACAAAAACCACATGATTATCTCAATAGATACAGAAAAGACCTTTGATAAAATTCAACATCACTTCATGTAAAAAACTCTCAATAAACTAGGTATTGAAGGAACACACCTCACAATAATTGCCATTTATGACAAACCCACAGGCAGTGTCAGACTGGATGGACAAAAGCTGGAAGCATTTCCCTTAGAAACTAGCATAAGACAAGGATGCCCTCTCACCACGTTATTCAACATAGTATTGGAAGTTCTAGCCAGGGCAATCAGGTGAGAGAAAAAAAAAAGGTACTCAAATAGGAAGAGAGGAAGTTAAATTGACTTTGTTAGCAGATGACATGATCTTATATCTAGAAAACCCATCAACTCAACCCAAAAGCTTCTCAAGTTGATAAGCAACTTCAGCAAAGTCTCAGAATACATAGATCAATGTGCAGAAATCACAGGTATTCCTGTACACCAACAACAGACAAGCAAATTATGAATGAACCCCAAACCCAAACTATGAATGAACTCCCATTCACAATTGCCACAAAGAGAATAAAACATCTAGGAATACCAATAACAAGGGGAGTGAAAGATCTTTTCAAGGAGAACTACAAACCACTGCTCAAGGAAATCGGAGAGGACACAAATGAAAAAAATTCTATGCTCAGGAATAGAATCAATATCATGAAAATGACCTGTCCAAAGTAACTTATAGATTTAATGCTATGCCCAACAAACTGCCATTGACATTCTTTACATAATTAGTAAAAACTATTTTAAAATTTATTTGTAACTAAGAAAGAGCCCATATAGCCAACACAATCCTAAGCAAGAAGAGCAAAGCTGGAGACATCACGCTACCTGACTTTAAACTGTACTACAAGGCTATGGTAACCAAAGCAGCATGGTACTTGTACAAAAACAGGAGAATAGAGGACTCAGAAATAAAACTACATGTCTACAACCATCTGATCTTTGACAAACCTGACAAAAATAAGCAATGGGGGAAAGGATTTCCTATTTAATAAATGGTGCTGAGAGAACTGGCTAGCCGTATGCAGAAAATTGAAACTGACCCTTTCCTTATAACTTCTACAAAAATAAACTCAAGATGGATTAAAGATTTAAATGTAAAACCCAAAACTATAAAAGCCCTAGGAGAAAATCTAGGCAATACCATTCTGGACATAGGCATGGACCAGGATTTTATGATGAAATCACCAAAAGCAATAACAGCAATAGCAAAAATTGACAAATGGGATCTGAGTAAACTGGAGTGCTTCTGCACAGCAAAAGAGACTATCATCTAAGCAAACAGACAGTCTAGGAAATGCGAGAAAATTTTTATAATCTACCCATCCGATAAAAGTCTAATATTCAGAATCTGCAAGGAACTTTAAGACATTTAAGCAACCAACAAACATATGAAGAAAAGCTCAACATCATTGATCATTAGAGAAATGCAAATCAAAACCACAATGAGATACCATCTCATGCCAGTCAGAATGGTGATTATTAAGAAGTCAAGGAAAAACAGATGCTGGCAAGGTAGTGGAGAAATAGGAGCACTTTTATGCTTTTGTTGGGAATGTAAATTAGTTCAACCCTTGTGGAAGACAGTGTGGTGATTCCTCAAAGATTTAGAGCTGGAAATACCATTTGATTCTGCCATCCCTTTACTGGGTATATACCCAGAGAAATGTAAATCATTCTATTATAAAGATACATGCATGTGTATGTTCAGTGCAGCACTATTTACAGTAGCTAAGTCATAGAATCAACCGAATGCCCATCAGTGATAGAGCAGATTTAAAGAATATGGTACATACATACCATGGAATACTATGCAGCCATAAAAAGGAATGAGATTATGTCCTTTGCAGGGACATGGATGAGCTGGAAGCCGTTATCCTCAGCAAACTAATGCAGGAAAATAAAACCAGGCATGGCATGTTTCACTTGCAAATGGGAGCTGAGCAAGGAGAACACATGGACACAGAGAGGGGAACAACACACACTGGTGCCTGCCAGGGGAGGGCAGGGTGGGGAGAGCATTGGAAAAAATAGCTAATGCATGTTGGGTTTAATTCCTAAGTGATAGGGTGATAGGTGCAGCAAACCACCATGGCACACATTTACCTATGTAACAAACCTGCACATACTTCACATGTACCCTGGAACTTAAATTTTTTTTTAATGACATTCTGCAAGAGACAAACTATAAGGACAGAAATGAGATCAGTGGTTGTCCAGGGCTGGGAGTGTAGAGAACTGATTTGACTCTGAGAAACCCGGGAAAGCAAGGAAACTGCTTAGGATGATGTATTTTATTTCTTGTTTATGGTAGTGGTTGCATGCGTATATATGACTGTCAAAACCCAGAATGGCAGGCCTATAAAGAGTAAATTATAGCTTCATAAACTTGATGTTACAAGAAAGCACATGAGATTTTTGTGACTAAGTTGCTAAGGGTCCCTGTGGTGGCGGTTGTTTAAAGATAGCCTCCAGTAAATGATGACCCTATATATACACCCTGTGTATACTCTACTATAGTGAATATGGAATGACTGTCTCATTTTAACAATGAGAATGTTGAGGAAATGAGGCTGTCCCAGTTCCAGGCAATGTTTTCAGCCTTCAGAGGCCTCAAAGCATTCGCTTTTGTGCCTCTGGGAACCGTGAAGGAACATGCAATAGATTGGGTGCCCTGCAGGAGAGATTGCATGGGAAGGCCTTGTGAAGGGGCTCTGCTGGCACAGGGAGGCCCTGAAAATACATGGATAAAACAGAAGCCTATCTGTATCAGCATCTCAGCTGAACTCAGTTTCTGAATTTATGCTAAGACTATAGACATGTGAGTAGACCATCTTATATATTCCAGACAAACCCCTAGATGACTCCAGCCCCAGCTGACATCGTGTGAATCGACAGCTGTCCCACCAATCCACAAAATCATGAGAGATAATAAATTGACGTTGCTTAGTGATCACCTTCATATAGAAATTTCCCAAATTAGCTCCCCTTTCCAGTTTGAGACATTATTATCATTAGCACTTGAATATATAGGCCATGAAAATGATAGCTGAAATTTAATGAGTTCCAGACACTGTTCCAATAACATTACAGGGATCACTTAACTCTTGTAGGAGTAGTATAAGGTTGGCTTTATAGTCAGTGTTTCAACCCACTGTGACAGAAAGAGACAGGAGAACGTAATATTTAAGGCATGAGCTCAAGGACCTCACTATCTGTAGCTGAATCATATCTTTGACACTTAACCTGCTCTGAGGCTTTGGATGGAAATCATTTAACTTCTGTGCCTTGATTTTTATCATCTCTAAAATTAGGATAGTAAAAGTACCACCATCTAGATTTGATGTGAGAATTAATGGATTTAATACAAAAACATTGCACAAAAGCACTCTAAAATGTTACTTATTTTTATTTCACCTATATCTAACATAGTATAAAAAATGACAGAGTTTAGGGTGAAAAAAGCTCAATTTCAGTTTCAACACTTCTTATAATATTTGTTAGAATTTGTGCAGATCACCCAACATGTCTAATCCTCAATTAAATGAAGTTAAACATGTTTCAAATAATTTCTTTGGGGCTCAAATAAGACAATTTTGTGACTCTTTACAATGACTATGACCTCTAGTACAATGGTGAATAAATTCATGTTGTAGGCTTCTTTTTATGTACCTGATAGTACTACAGTAATGATGTTTGCTGTAGGTACAGTGTTCCCTTTCAATACCAATTTTCTGAGGATTTATATTATCAACTGGAAAATACTGTGAATTGTACATTGGTTTTTATTTTTTATCACTAAATGGACACACTTGTTTTCTTTATTGTGTATATGTGCTGAATTCAGGCTGATATTAAACAACTTTTGTTTCCTGAAATAAATGTAAAATACATGTTGCTAGATTTTATTTCCAGTTCATAATGTGTTTAAAATTTTTGTGACTGTGTTCATGTGAAAGATTATTCTGTAATGTTATTTTATTAATAATCGTGTAGTATTTTGATTTCAAAATAATGGTTGTCTCATCAAATAAAAGTGGTGGGTAGCGTTATTTATATTCTATGAATTCTCTCTCTCTCTTTTTTTATTTTTGAGATAGAGCCTGACCTTGTCTCCCAGGCTGGAGTGCAGTGGCACTATCTCAGCTCACTGCAACCTCCACCTCCGAGGCTTAAGCAATTCTCATCTCTCAGCCTCCTGAGTAGCTGGGACTACAGGCATGCACAGTGACAACCAGCTAATTTTTGTATTATTAGTATAGACAGGGTTCTGCCATGTTGGACAGTCTGGTCTCGAACTCCTGACCTCAAGTGATCTGCCTCCCTCAGCCTCCTGAAGTTCTGGGATTACAGGCCTGAGCAATTGTGTCCATCTGTCAGATTTTTGTTTGTTTGTTTGTTTGTTTCTTTTGAGACAGTCTCACTCTTTGGCCTAGGCTAGAGTACAGTGGCAGGATCTCAGCTCACTGTAACCTCCACCTCCCAAGTTCAAGCAATTCTCCTGCCTCAACCTCCCATGTAGCTAGGATTACAGGTGCACAGCACCATGCTGGGGTAATTTTTTTGTATTTTTTGTAGAGACAGGGTTTGGTTTCAACATGTTGGCCAAGTTGATCTTGAACTCCAAACCTCAAGTGATCTGCCTGCTTTGGCCTCCCAGTGTGCTGGGATTACAGGTGTCAGCAATTACATTCATTCGTATGATTTTTTTTAAACACACACATTTATCAATTAAGTTTACCATCTTATGTGGCCACAATTTGTGGTACACCAAAACTATTACAGTAGTAACATCAAAAATTACACTGATCACAGATCACCATAACAGATAAAATAGTAATAAAAAAGTTTGAAATAGTGCAGTAATTATCAAAATGTGACACAAAGACTGTTGGCATCATTTTTCCAAACATCATGTATTGTCTGAAAATTTTAATGTAAGTTTGGTTTTATTATATATTTGGTAAAGTAGTGTAGGCGTCATTGTTGGGTATTTTCCATGAAAAATTTAATTTCTTTAATAGTTTTAAGACTATTTATATTTCTGTCTTTTTGTGTCCATTTTACAAATCTGTTTCTTCTTGAAATGTATATATTTCATCTGAAATTTTAAATTGATGTACACAAATATATTGGTATTTGCTGGGTAGCATGATTGGTATAGAGTCCGTTTTCACACTGCTGATAAAGACATACCTGAGACTGGGAAGAAATAGAGGTTTAATGGACTTCCAGTTCCACATGGGAATAGAGAACTCACAATCATGGTGGAAGGCAAGGAGGAGCAAGTCACATCTTACATGGATGGCGGCAGACAGAGAGCTTGTGCAGGTGAATTCTTTTTAAAACCATCAGATCTCATGAGACTTATTCACTACCACAAGAACAGCATAAGAAAAACCCATCCTGTGATTAAATTATCACCCACTGGGTCCCTCCCATGACAAATGAGAATTGTGGGAGTTACAGTTCAAGATGAGATTTGGGTGGGGACACAGCCAATCCATATCATTTGGCAACTTGGCATTTTTAATTTTCCCTTAACTTTTAAATGTCTGTAACAATGACCAGTTTTAAAATTTATATTGTTGGCTTTGGTGCCTACTTCCCAACTTTGTTTTTTCTCTTCTTCTCCTTCTCTTTCTTTCTCTGCTCCCTGTCACTTTGTCTCTGTCTTGCAAGGGGTTTATCAATAATATCAGTTTGGTGTTTTCAGGTTTTTCTCCTTTGTGTTTTTTCCTATTTCACTATTTTATACCTTCTATATTTTTAGGGCTTAATGTGTTGTTATTTTTGTTTTCTCTTTAGAGTAATACTATTGATATTCTTTCATTATTATCAGTTTCCCCTTTTTATCTTTTGGAGTATATTTTTTCTTTCAATGTGCCATCACCATAGCTGTACCAGAGTATCTTTTAACATTATTGTTCTCTTTAAACTTTCGTTGTCTTCTGTTTTCACATTTAAAATGTGTTTCCTTTAAGTAGAAATGGGTTTCTGTATGTAGCCCAACATTCTTTTTCTGACAATTACAGTATTTAAATATATATAGCAGTTACTTATATTTTAGGGTTTATGTAATCTTACTGTTTATTTTTCGTGTTTCATCTGTTCTTTGCTCCACATTACATTATTTAGTTTTTAAATCACTTTATTATCTTTTTTTTCTTTTCTTTTTTTTTTTTTTAGAAAGTGTTTCACTCTGTCTCACTAATGCTGGGGTTCGAGTGATGTGATCACTGCTCACTTCAGCCTCAATGTCTTTGGCTCAAGCAATGCTCCTGTCTCAGAGTTCCGAGAGCTGGAACTACAGAAGTGTGTTACCACACGTGGCTACTTTTTAAATTTTTTTGTAGCAAAGGGGTCTCACTATGTGGCCCAGTCTTGTATTGAACTCCTGAGCTCAGGTGGTCCTCCACCTAGGCCTTGCAACGTGCTGAAATTATAGGTGTGAGCCACTGTGCCTGGCCTCTTCCTTTTTTATTGCTTTTAATACTTGCCATATATATTATAATATGCATCCTTCACTGATTAGAATATACCTTTATTATTTTCACACTTCCTGATCAATGAAAGTGCCTGAAAAGTTCGACTCTGACCTCTTGCACTATCAATAATATGGATATTAATTTAACATACATTTTGAACTACATATTATTATTATTATTATTATTATTATGTTCTAACATTTAGTATTGGTTTTGATATGCTATGATGTTTCTCCTTCCTGGTGCTTTGTATTTTTCCTTTACTATTATACTTCGTTTAGGGATTATTTTCTTTCTGCCTGGATAATTATCTTTGGCATTATATTTAGAAAAAGTGTGCTAACCTCAGCTTCTCTGAACTTCTTGTTTGACCAAAACGTCCTTTATTTAGGCTTTCTTTTTGAAGGATATCATTTTATAAATATAGATTCAGTCATTTTCTTTCAGCACTGTAAGTGTTGGCTGTCTCTCATTGTGTTGTTTCAAAGTCAGCTTCTAATCATATTATTAATCATTTGACACTAATGTGTATTTTATTTGCATGCTTTCAAGATTTTCATTTGGCTTTAGTTTTTAGCAGTTTTATATAATAGTTATTATTTTGTTTATAGCTGGGCTGTGATTCATAGAACTTCTTGAATGGCTGGCTCCAAAGACCTGATGCTTTTCATTAGTTGGGAAATTCTTAGCCAATATTTCTTCTCATACTTCTATTTTTTTTCTTCTGTCACGTCTCCTTTTTGGAATCCAGTTACACCTGCATGAGCCTTTTTTTCAATTATGTTCTATCTACATAGCTCTTATTTTATTTTTTTACTTGCTTCAAAGTATGTATTTTGTATGTGTATAAATATGTGAATCTATTGGAAATTTCTTCTACTTTGGTTAATCATTAATCTACTGTTAAATTCATCTATACTTTAATTTCAGTATTTTGTAAGATCCCTGGTTTCTATTTGATTTTTAAATTAAATTCCAATTCTCTGATGAAAATATTCCATTTTTGTATTTATTTTTGGAACATATTAAGTTTATTCTTGATACTTCAGATATTTTGATTTTCCGTTGCTCTACTTTTACTTTTTTCCTCATACATTTCTCAGTCATTTGGTTGTTCCCTGGCATGTCTGATAAATTTTGACTGAATCCCAGTTGTATATGAAAAATTGCTGGCATTCTCAATGATATCTTTTTTCTTTGGGGACTATGAAAGTACATGCAGATTTCCTTGTTTCAGCAGCGGTTGTTGCCTTTTCAGGGGTCTCAACTAAAGGCCTGAGATTTTTGTAAGTCCATTTTTTTTCCTCTCGCTCTTTTTTTTTTTGTAGAAATGGAGTTTCATTATGTTGCCCAGGTTGGTTTTGAACTCCTGGGCTCAAGTGATCCTTTTGCTTCAGCCTCCGAAGAGCTGGGATTCCAAGAGTGAGCCACTGCACCCTAAGTCCCTTTTTTTGTAATAATCCTACATTCTAATTTTCATCTTCCCAATACCAAAATACTGACAAAATATCTGCCTAAACTTTTGGTATCTCAGCAGTTAATTTCTGCTTGGATTCTCAGAAATGTGTTCTTCAAATGCAAATTTTGGCATTCAGCTAATGCCTCAAAGGGGAAGTTTTCCACAGAATGTTATGCCCATTTCTCTGATGTTCCCTTTTACTTTGGAGATCTTGATCCCTCAAATTCTTACTGCTTTGATTGCCATGAATGCCAGTAATTGTTTTCTTAGCCTACTCAGATAGTCATAAAGTCTAGAGACTCTATTTTTGGGATCTATGCACTATGTTTTTATTTTTTTACTTATTAGACAATTTTCCCTATTTTTCAGCTGTACACTCTTCCAAAATTTGTTTAGAAAAAACTTAACAAATTTTCAAGATAAGGGTATCAAATAGAGTTTATGTAAGATAACATTAAGAGTGGACCAATGATCTTATTTTCTTTTCACTCATTAATTTATCTTTTCCATGACAAATACATTTAAGCTATAGATTGGCTCTATCAATTATTTTCTTTAATTTTTGTAGTATATTTTCTTTCTCTTTTCTAGTTTTATGTTTAGAGAGCCTTAGTACATAGAGGTCTCTAAAAAGAAGACCTCTGGAAATATGATTAAAAGGTTTACCTTTTGCTTTATACCATGTATCACTCCTAAGATGACATCATGTTCACTCTACTTAGACCTTGTGCTTTACATTTCTCGAGGTGAGATAATCCACAGCCTAAATCATATAGGTATAAAGTATTATGTGAATTGTCAAAGGAGGTACGCATTTTTTCATGATATTCTGAATTAATCACCATATACATTTATGAAAGGCTATGGGAATTACAGTTACCCTAATGCTTTTGAATCACATATGTTCTCTATTTCCATTTTGATTACTGTTGTCTTTAATTGAGTATGACTATTTTATGTGTGAGGTTTAGTAGCATAGCTGTTTGGGCTCTGTTTCTCTCTTTTGCAATGAACATTGCAAAGCAGCTGCTGCAAGCGTATATTTAGAGCCAAAGGGTACTATCGCTTACATATGGGAGGAATGAGGGGAGGATAATTGAATTACAAAATGCTTGTGATCAAATATGCTCCGTGAAACTATGGAAACAGGAAAACAATGCCAGAATGGTGTCCACAGTGAAGAGAACAAAGCCTGACTCTAAACAGAGGTTGCTAAACAAATCAGTCCCTATGCAATTAGATGGAAAAGCACTTAGCAACAATATAAAAATAACAGACTAGCTGGAAATCGGCACAATAGAGGATGACTCAGACTCTCTAAAGTTTGCATACTTTGAAACATTACTTTCAATTCCACATAGAGGTAGTTCACATGAGACTTGATATGTAAGTGCAAGTAATGATAAAAAAAATAAATAATTTCTGGAATTACAAACATAAAGTCAATACTAATTTGCCTTTTATTAAAGAAACTCAAACCCTTCACAATTAATTCCTACTGAAATTTCCCCCAAAATCATACAGATTTTATAGTTCAGCTGTTTTTGTAGATATAAAATTGACATAGTAAGATTTCTGAACTTTTGCCAAGCATTGCTGGTTTTCTTATTCTTTTTAAAACGTCATATTTTAGATAACAGGCCTCCCTGGGATCTGAAACAACATGATTAAGTATAAACATGCATGTCATTACCTCCCCGTAAAAGACCATTCTCTGCATTTCTCTTGGTATAACACTGTTGCTTCAATTTTATAGGCTTACACCTATGAGTTTTTAGTCTGCCAAACCCTCCTGGGGTGTGTGTGTGTGTGTGTCTGTGTGCGAAAGAGAGAGAGAAGAAGGAAGCAGGGGAGAGAGCAGAGCAAACTACACAATTTCCAAAGACCGGTGCAAAATAAAAACGCAGGACCCTTTGTTAAAAAAGTATTAAGAATTTTAAGAATGTGACAACAGAACATTAAACCAAGTATGAGATCCTTCTGAGCGCAGAGACCAATGTGACTGCACAAGTTTCATGACCATGAACCTGACCTTGTGGGAGAGAGAGAAAGCAAAAGTATACCTTTTATAACAGGTACTGTCATACTCTAAGGAGGATGTATCTTAACAATTTGAAAATTTGGTTAATCTGACCACTTTGAAGACTTGGAAGTGCAAGTTTGGGGTCAGAGGTTAAAGTGCAGTAAATTATTCTGCATAAAATTTGAAGTTAATGAATTGTGGGTAAGAGTCACAGAGAGATTGAGCGAAATCATTAAGGCTGGATGCTTCATAAAGGAATATGTATGCGAGCTCTGAGTTACACTAAAGAAAAATACAGAAGTATATCAAGCAAATAGAAGTAACATAAAATCACAGATTGCAATCTCCACATCAGTCAAGTTATATTCAATTCAAAAATTATGAAACCTAAACTTTAGGCCATGTTTAAACACTAAAAAAGTCATAATTTACACTAAAAGACATAAAGATATAATAATTATGTATATATAACAGTTATTTGTCTCTTTAGCTCATCTCTCTCTCTCTCTATCTAATCTATTTATCTATCATCTATCATCGATCTATGCCAAGTAGCAAAACATCCACTTCTATAAAATGGAAAGTACAGAGAATAAAGAAGACAGACAGGGACAAAGAAATGCAAGGCAGTGCAATAATCACTGAAAGTCAATTTTTTTGGATACATGGTAAGACCTTTCAATATAGAAATTAAAGTTCTATGTTAGTTTTGCACATTTTCTTTGGGTTAAAGGAGACCTTTATTCATCACTCTCTGTACAAGTCACAATAAGAGGAAAAGAAAATAAAGTTATAGTAAAAAAAAAAAAAGCACCTTTTCAGTACTCTCTAAACCCTTACAATGCACTGTCTGCTATGGTTTGAATGTTTTCCCCAATGCAACAGTGTCGGGAGGTGGAGCCTCACTAGAGGTGTTAGGTCATGTGCTCTCTGATCTTATAAATGAATTCATGCCCCTGTAAAAAGGGTTTGTAGGAGTGGATTTGCTCTCTCTTGCTCTTCTGCCATGTGAGGACACAAAGTTACTCCCTTCCAGAGAATGCAGGATTCAAGGCACCACCTTGGAAGCGGAGATCAGGCCCTCACCAGACACCAAAATCTGCTGGTTCTTTGATCTTAGATTTGCCAGCTCCAGAACTGTTAGAAATAAATTTCTATTCTGTATAATTTACCAGTCTGTGGTAAATTAGTCTGCTATAGCAGCACAAATAGACTAAGTGTCTTTCCATAATCTTAGACTTACTGTTTCTCGCCTGTCCTTCCCTACAAACTACATGAACTTCCTGCCGTATCCCTAGCACTTACAACAGCATCTAGCATACGGTATTTGCTGAATAAGCATCTGTTGAGAGAGTGAACAACTGAAGTAATGAATCGTGTCTGCAACTCAGTTTTAGTTTGCATCCAAACTAAAATATGTTATTTTGATTTGTTATTTCTTCAATTCGTGTTTATTTTCCATACGTTTTTTTCTTTCTCAGACTTCTTTATAATAAAATATCAACTGGAACCATTTGGACTGCATCTTCTCCCTCTTACTCCCCAGGTGGAAGAGGAGAACGATCATCAATGGCAAAAAGCAGTCGCAGCAAAGCAAAACCAAGAGCTAGCTTTAAGTTCGGGAGAGAGCGCTGCACCTCCTCCCCACGGTTTCTGGTGCTCTCCAGGTTCAGGGAAACATTTCTAGTAACAAACTAAAAAAATGCTCCCTGAAAGTATAGTGTTTCTGAGACATCTTTAATCAGATAGTTTGTCTCCTCGTTCTACTACCAAATTCTGTTCCATTTCTCACACATTAAAATGTTGTTTTATTTTTACTTTATAGTATAATTCCCTGATTATATTTCATCCTCTAAAGCTCTAATTACTTTTTTATTCTTGTATAATTTAAATTCATAAAGTATAATTTGTTTGGCTTACTTATCTGCTTGATTCTACCTAGTTGCTGTGTATATGTAGTGTATCTCCTACATATTCTATGACAGTTTTATTAAAAGTTTCTTCATATTATTTCATTTGCTGTGTATCTATGGAAGCATATATCCTGGTAATTTTATCTTGTTAATTTTCTTTAAAATATAAAATACTATGCATTACACACTGATTTATTTAAAAGAAAAAGATTAAGATCAGTTTGCAAATTTTAGGAAGATCATTTTGGCACTCTAGAATTTTTATTATTACTTTAAAAAAATTTAGTAAAGAAAGATTATTACGAAGCACTTTTCTACATGCCAGAATAATGCTGCAATAGCAAATAAAATGTTTGGATTCTACTAGAGGACGTATATCAGACATTACATGGAAATCTTTTCCCACTATGTCAGGTCTATCCAGGGTGAGCCTCAACAACAATTAGCAATGGCAGAATGTTCAGCAATTATAAATTAAAAGATGTTATGTTTGAGGGCAAAGACAAGCATTCAGCTTTAGTAAAGTTGAATTTATCTGATTTTCTGAGTTTGGACTGCTAAAGAGATTTGTCCTACTTCTGGTCACACTGATTTGCTCACTTTATTTTGTGACTTACAGGCTTTACTTGTTTTCTTTTATATTGCTTTCCTCATAACAACGATACAGAGTAAGTGGGATACATTCCATATTTGTTATTGTCAAAATCTCGGTGGTTTAGTTGTGATTGATGAATAAGATACACAAAGTTACAACAAAGCATTGAATAATATGTAGTTGAAACCCAGCAGGCTTTATAAATAGGCACATGTAAGTCATTTCAGCAATTTTCCCTCTTGTTCATGCCAATTAGTTCCCACATAAATATCTACATGTTTGAAGCTATTTTAAATTGATTCAGCATTTTCTCTCAAAATTGCAGATATCAAATACCTAGCATTTAAATGCTGCTTTAGCCTGAGATTAGACGTGAGCTGCAATGCAACTGCAAACACATTTTGAATGACTGGTTTTGATTTTATCTACTTTCATAGTTTATTAGTTTTATAACTGCATGAAGACACAAAATACTTATCAAAATAAGGATTATTTTTTCTTTTAACCAAAATGTGCACATTTAGGTGAGTTCTGGTCTGGGTGTACTAGCTGTGCTTCTGCTTTACAAGTATCTTTTTTTTTTTTTTTTTAAGAATACTAATAATTTTGTACCTGTGCTACTATTACAGCTTGCTGAAGAGGAATATTGGACATGATGTTCTAAAATCACTTTCTGTTCATTAGGTTACTGAGATTTTATCACTCAGTGAGAGCCTTTTCTTAACAAGGAGAAAGAACTATGTCCAGAGTTTACAGTGTCTTCCAGGCATACACTGAGACAAATTTCGATGACTAATTATAGCTTGAGGGAGCAGGAAAAGGCTACCGGAAAAAAAAAAAAATCCATCAGAGGAGTTAATTTGTGGAAAGATGGGGGAGTGTAGTTTCAAAGCAATTTTGTAAATTCCAAGTGTAACTACTTGTATTCTTCAAAACAATTTCCATCATACTGCCTTTAATGATAGGTCATTAGTTATAGAAGAGATAAAATGTTCATTTCTAACTGCGGTGCCTATGTTTGTGTAAGGTGTACCCAGGAAACAGTCAACTAGTTTTTTAGAAATTTATTGGGGGAATATTTGAAATACTAAAGGCTATAGTCTGTATAGTCAACACATATTATAGCTTAAAACTCACTCCTTAGGTAGGCTTCAGTGTTATCACGTGAGTAATCTTTTAATGATGATTCTGAAATTTTGAAAAAAAAAAAACTAGATAGCGCCCACTCTAGTTTTTAAACACTTTCTTGAAATTACAAAATTTTGCTACATGTTTCCAGTAGTAAGATACATTTTATAGATTCATTTAACTTACAAATCTTAGTGATACCAAAAACTTTAGAAATACAGAGTAGACAATCTTGTCAAATGATGACTGAGGAATGGATTGAAAACAAGCGTTTACCCAAATCCTTTGGCTACATTTAAGCTACTTTTAGTAATAAAGATGTAATGAAAATGAAGCAACACATATATCATTCCAAAGCTGAAGCCAAAATCTTATCCCGAAATTAGGTAATGGTTGTTAACAAAATTAGCCACAATGATCTCATCTAATCACTTACCTGATTTACATGCAAAGCCTGATTAATATCAAGAAATCAGTCACCTATCACAAAGAGCACTTCATGAGTTTTACTTTAATAGCTTGGTCTTTCTCTTTCAGCCATGACTGCCAGAGTGATATTTTATGCTTGTATGAAAGAAATACTTCAAAAATGAGAAAAAATTATAAGATAATATGAAGACTTAAGGAATGTTAATAGAAAGAAAGATGACATCACAGCAAAATAAAGCAACATAAAAGGAGGAACAAATTTGGGGCAGTAAAGAATTAGAATTTTGTGTGGTTGAAGAAGCACGAGCTATAGAAAAACGTTATGTTGTAGAGAAAGATTAAAAAATAAAAAGGGCTCAAAAACCTGGTGAAGACTTGAAGAAGAACCATCAAGGGCTTTTAAGAATGCATAAAAAGATAAAATCAATATTTAAAAACAGTTTGTGTGATAAACAGATGGAACGGTTAGAATTAAACCTGGAAAATTAAATAGCCCTTAAAGAATTCAAAGTAAATAGTGGTGGGGCTTCTATCCAGAGTGATGGCATAACTAATTAGAAATAAGGTAAAAATAAAAAAACTAAAAGTATAAAAAGGTATTTCATGTCTGCTGACTCGGGAATGACTGTGATATCCATAGCTTTGAAGCCTGGAGGGAGTATGATACCGTGATAACCACAGGAAAATGTAGGGATTAGGAGGAATGGCTCAGGCTGAAGTCATGTTAAGGACAATGGGCAGTTGTAAGTCAGAGATGTGGGATTGGTTTATAGGAAATATACATGAGCAGAAAGGTTAAAAGGCAGATATTCTATACTGCATTCAATTGTTTATTGACTATTGATCTATTAACCAGGCATAGTCTGAAATATTAATACATGTTTTTTTCAAAACATAAATTGCAAAGGTTAGTTTTCTAAGAAGTCTCAGTTCTTTTCTCTATTACTAAAGCATTTATGTAGCCAATACAGACTTTTTAAAAGACAAACATTCGAATTTTAACCTAGTCCCATTTTTCTAATTCATGTGTGAGGATTTTGTGAAGCACTGAGTCAAAATTTTCCAAAACTAAATTTTTTTGCATAAAAATTGCAAAACTGCCTCATGGCTATTATTTTACCTATAATTCAATCAAAGTGTTAACCAAATTTGGACTGTAGTGAAGAATTGCCAGTGAACAGTGGGTGGGATGAGAAAGGTAGCTAATTTCCTTTAAACCACTTAGATTAAAATTAACATTGCTTCGCCAGCATAGGCCCAAACATATGAGAATTCATTTAGGAATTCAGCAAATTCCTAAATGAATTTGAAATTGCATTTAGGAATACTGCAAATAAGTATAATTTGCTCAACACTTCTGTTTACCCCTGAATTCTAATAAGACCCATTATCATAATTGATCACTTAGGAAAGCATAGTGAAGTTAAAAAGAAAAAAAAAAACCCTTTCTGACTAGTCAGTGACTTTACAGAAAGAGTGTTAGAATGATTGTATGTGGGAGAAAGTAACCTTACATCAGTGCATGGTTCCGTTTAAGGGAGTAATCATTAATTATTTATATAAGACAAGAAGTTACTCTCACAGCTTGTCAAAGTGTTGCTGGTCAGAATCATAGTGTCATGGAATAGAGTTTAAAAGCAGACAACATTCTCGCTGCTGTAAAGAGGGGTTGTGTGCTTATAGCTTGGTTTCTTTTATGCTTTCACTCATTTGTCCCTACCCTCCCCTGCTAGGACTCAGCTACTTCTGGCCTTTAGAATAGGCGGGGCGTTATAATATAAATATATTTTGTGTCAAGAATGCCGACATTGTAGGAGTTAGACTTTTTCGTGTCCATTGATTGATAGCCCAACTATTAAGAGGCTTCAGGCTAGAAACCTGTTACTACCCTAGGGAAATGCCCTGCTGGTGAATACTTTCATGAACATTAACTAGTTGCATTCGTCTGATTTCTTAGCCATGAAGAAACTGGGCTACAAGTGGTAATCCTGTAGTAATTGTGGTAGACTGACTAATGGTCCCAAAGACATCTACAGGCATACCTCGTTTCATTGTATTTCACATTTTTGTGCTTTGCAGATATTGTGATTTTTACAAACTGAAGGTTTGTGGCAACTCTGCATCGTACAAGTCTATTGATGTACTTTTTCCAACAGCAGGTGCTCACTTTGTGTCTCTGTGTCACAGTTTGGTAATTCTCACAATATATCAACTTTTAGAATTATATTATTATATTTGCTATGGTGATATGTGATCAGTGATCTCTGTTGTTATCATTGAAATCATTTTGGGGAACCACAAACAGCACTGATATAAGACAGCAGACCAATCAACAAATGGTGTGTGTGTTCTGACAGTTCCCCTGACTGGTCATTTCTCCATCTCTCTCCCTCTTCTTGGGTCTCCCTATTTCCTGAGGCACAAAAATATTGAAATTAGGGCAATATATAATACTACAATGGCTTCTAAGTGTTTCAGTATAAAAAAGAGTTTCACATCTCTCTCTTTAAATCAAAAGCTAGAAATGATTAAGCTTAGTAAGGAAGGCATGTCAAAAGCTGAGACAGGCTGAAATCTAAGCCTCTTATGCCAGTTAGCCAAGACATGAATGCAAAGAAGAGTCCTTGTAAGAAATTGAAAGTGCTACTCCAGTGGGCACAAGAATGGTAAGAAGGTGAAAGAGCCTTATTGGTGATATGGAGAAAGGTTCAATGACCTGGATAGAAGATCAAACCAACTGCAACATTGCCTTAAGCCAAAGCTTCATCCAGAGAATGGCCTTAACTCTCTTCTATTCTATGAAAAAAGGAGAGGAAGCTGCAAAGAAAAGTTTAAAGCTAAAAGAGGTTGGATCATGAGGTTTAAGGAAAGAAGTCTTTTCTATAAAATCTTTTCACTTTGCACATAAAATTGCAAGGTGAAGCACCAAGCGCTGATGTAGACGCTGCAGCAAGTTATCAAGAATATCTAGTTAAGATCATAAATGAAGGTGGCTATACTCAGTAACAGATTTTCAATGTAGATTAAACAGCCTTACACTGTATTGGAAGAAAATACCATTTAGAACCTTCATAGCTAAAGAGGAGGTACCAATTTCTGGTTTCAGAGCTTAAAATTTAGGCTGATTCTCTTGTGAGGGGCTAATATAGCTGGTGACTTTAAGTTGAAGCCAATGCTCATTTACCATTCCATAAATATTATGATGCTTAAGGTTTATGTTAAATCTACTCTGCCTGTGTTCCATAAATGAAACAACAAAGCCTGATGACAGCATATCTGTTTACAGCATGGTTTACTGAATATTTTAAGCCCCCTTTTGAGATCTACTGCTCAGAAAAAGAGATTTCTTTCAAAATATTACTGCTCATTGACAATACACGTAGTCATCCAAGAGCTTTGATGGAGATGTGCAAGGTTACTCTTGTTGTCATGCCTGCTGACACAACATACATTCTGCAGCCCATGGATCAAGGAGTCATTCTGACTTTCAAGTCTTATTATTTAAAAAATATATTTTGTAAGGCTATAGCTGCCATAGATAGTTATTTTTCTGATGGATCTGGCGAAGTAAATTAAGAATCTTCTGGAAAGGATTTGCTGTTCTAGATGCCATTAAGAACTTTCATACTTCATGAAGGGAGATCAAAATATTAACATTAACAGAAGTTTGGAAGAAATTGATTCTAATCCTCATGGATGACATTGAGGCATTCAAAACATCACCAGAAGTAGTAACTGCTAATGGGTTGGAAACAGCAAGAGAACTAGAATTAGAAGCGGAGCCTGAAGTTGTAACTGAATTGCTACAATTTCATGAGAAAAAATTAATGTACAAGGAGTTGCTTTTTATGAATGACAGTTAAGAAAAGCATTTTTTTGAGATGGACTCTACTCTTGGTGAATATAATTTAAGCATTGTTGACATGATATAAAAATTAGACTATTACATAAATGTAGTTGTTAAAGTAGTGGTGGGGTTTGAGAGTACTGACTCCGATTTTGAAAGAAGTTTCACTGTGGGTAAAATTCTGTCAAACAGTATCATATGCTACAGAGAAATATTTTTGTGAAAGGAAGAGTCAGTTGATGTGGCAAGCTCCACTGAAGTCCTGTTTTAAGAAATTGCCACAGCCACCTCAGCTTTCAGCAGCCACCACCCTGATCAGTCAGCAGCCATCAACATCTGAGTCAAGACTCTCCACCCACAAAAATGTTACAACCTGCTCAAGGCTCAGATGATTTTTAGCATTTTTTTAAGCAATAAAGTATTTTTAATTAAGATACATACTTTTTTTAGACATAATGCTACGTAATAGACTACAGTATATTGTATATGTAAGTTTTATATGTCCTGGGAGACCAAAAGGTATGTGATTTGCTTTGTTGTGACATTATTGTTATGGTCTGGAACCTAACCCAACATATCTTTGGGGTATGCCTGTACATCCTGTTCTCTGTAACCTTTAAATGTTGTCTTAAATGACAAAAGGGATCTTTTCAGATGTGATTAAGTTAACGATCTTGAGATGAAGATATTATCCTGGATAATCAGGGAAGGTCCTAAGTATAATGACTGTCTTCTATGAAAAGGGAGACAGTGAAATATATGATTGAAGAGAGGAGAGAGAGGCGATGTGATGATAGAAGCAAGAGGTTGCACAGGTGCAAGAAAGGGGTCATGGGTCAAGGGATGTAGGTAATCTCCAGAAGCTAAAAGAGGAAAGGGGAGAAATTTCTTTGTTGCTCCAGAAGGAGCTAACCCCATAGACACCTTCACAGTAGCTCAGTGAAGACAATTTCAGCCTCCTGATCTAAGCCATGAAGGTGTTGGTAGCTTGTTGTAGCAGCCATAGGCTACTAATACGTATAGTAATCGTGTAATGATAAAACTAGTAAGCCTGCAATGTTTATACTGTAAAAGGCCTTCCTGTAAGGAATGGTAGTATATTTCACTAGTAGAGTACTTTATAGATTTTATAATTGTTTTAAATTATTACTCCCATTTGATTCTCAAAACAATTCTGTAAGTAAGCAGGAAAGATATTATGATACTACCTATTTTACTAATGAGGAAACTGAAGCTAAGGGTGCTTACACAACTTGTGGCAAAAAAGTTATTTGGCTCTTTGGCTAGTGCTTTCTCCTCTATACGGTCCTGTTTCTTTGGAAGAGCTCAGAAAAGCACCTGTAACCAGCTGTATAGACCACATTTCTTTAAGGAAGGCAAATACTTTTCTGATCTGTAGTCAGACGCATTATTCATTGCACCACTGGCCTGTGTTTGTCAATTTTTTAAAAACTGGATAAATAGAAAATTCATCATGGAAAGAAAACCTACATTAAATTCATGTTAAGCAGAAGTTTTTTGATTGGTACATGCAAGATCCTCTCTACACAAGACATAATTAAGCAGAATATTCATATGAATTTATATTACTTAATATGGGGTATGTAAATGAAAGGAGTTAGCCAATTTGCTTTAGGCAGACAGTAAGTAAAGGGTCCTGGAGAGTCTTTTACCTGCCCTGCAGGTGCTTGCACCAGACGTTTTGTGCAGATAAAGAAACTTGAAAAGGGAGCTTGCCTAAACAGGCCGGCAGCAGACTAAGGGCCCACATGCAACTGAGGGAATGGGGTGGAACCACCAGGAACTCGTGCCTTATACAAATAGGGAACCCAGCTCTATCAGCTTGTATGTAAAATCCCTTGTATTCAATTCTGAAGGGGCAACCATAAACCTGCTTTTAATACCCCCTTTTTGCTGAGAGCTTTCCTTTTCACTTAATAAATTTGACTCCACTCATTTTTTTCAGTGTCCGTGTGCCTATTTCTTCCTGGTCATGAGACAAGAACCTGGACCTAGCTGAGCTAAGGCGCAAAGATCTACATCATTTTGGGGGCTCATCTGAAATACCTGGAGAGTAAGTAAATGGAGACCTAAATCCTTTCACTTTCATTTCTGAGTCTTCTTGTCCTCAGACTTTTCCTGAAGGCAGTTGCAGCACCCAACCTCTGGTGAACCAATTAGGAATGAATGGCACAGCTACAGAGGACAGGATGCTGGAGAGGACCACAACACACCCACTCCCGTCATCCTCTGGGGTTGGGAATGTCAGCCTCATCCCAATCCAGTCTTTTCTATGGCATTTTACTTATTTTATTCAGTACTGTCATGGTGCCTATCTCTTCTTTTATAATGTTAAGGATGTTACTGCAAACTGCGGAGATATCATTACTAGGTAGAATGAGCCTTTGACCCACCCATCAGACATGCAATTCAGAATAATGTGATTTTCTTCTGTTCTTAGAGGCGTCCCCCACCCCCATCCTGATAGCCATGTGGGGCGGGAATGAGCTGCAACTGCCTGGGCCAAGGCCCCAGGGCATTTCGGTGGCCAAGGGTCCCATGTGGCCAGCTGGCCAGCTTTTCTCGTTCACCATCCCCTCCCACCATATGCCCAGAGAGTCTTTTCTCCCCTGGCCAAGCCAGGAAGAGGGAACAATGATTGAAAGTTTCTCTCCCTGTTGGAGGAACCCATTTGGATAGAGCTAGAGGTTTTCCCCCCAAGTCTCTCCCCATCTTCCCTGCTCTACACTTGTGATGGTTTTTTTTCCTTTTCTCCACACTATCAGGAGTTAACTTTTATGCAAGAGGTTTTTTTTTTTTTTCTGCTTTTTTCCCCCCTTTTGGAAGGCATATTATTAGGCCAGGACCCCAATTCACAAGACATCCTTTTCTCTCCCTTGTTTGAGGAGGACTCAGCTTCATATCTTTACCTTAGCATGACTAATTCCTGCTGAATTTCATGGATAGAGGTCATGGTAGCATTCATGGATAGAGGATGCTCCCATTTCATGGATAGACGTCATTTTAGCATCCATGGCATAGACAACGTCTAGGGAACTCAAAAGCTACTGACAACATTGGAAAAAGGCCAAATGTGGATAAGTATGGATAATTCCCACCTTCTAGGCCCCCTGTTAATATGGGTGAAAACCTCTGTTTTCTTCATGAAACCCCAGTAATTGAAAGCAGAAAGATCCCTCTTAAAATCTGTAGGGTCCCTAACCTGTGGAGAGTAAAGAATGTTACTTTCTAATAGGCCCAGGAGACACAGGTTCTTGGGACCTCAGGAAAGGAGGAATTTACTCAACTCATAGGTATATGAGGGTACAAACCCATAGCTGGGCTCGGCTTTAAAAGGTCTTATCTGAGATTCCTTGTGGAACAGAGTGCTGTCAAAGCCAATGTAAAAGCCTATGTGGAAAATAATTATTCTTGCTACACTTTATGCAAATAATCAAGCCAAGTATAAGGCTAAAGTTTATTTTGCAAGCAACTCAGTCCTATCATGATTTGTTTTTGACAAAAAATGAGGACTAGAGAGAGAAAAATTATATTTCAAAACTTACCATATACTCATCATTAAATTATAATCTTATCAGTTGTTTTTAAGTTTCTGCCTACATTTTAGACTAATCTGCTTACTCCTGTGAATCAACCAGTGATCTCTGGCTACAGCTTGGAAGAAAAAGACAGAAGGGTAATATGAAAGTCTGGATCAATATTCTAGTTCCGGACAATTACCCTGCAAAACCTGAAAGGTGATAAGAATAAATGGGGTGCCCATAAGCCAGAAGTCTCTTTGTTTGCAAAAATAAGACCAAGGGAGCTGACCAAAGGCAAGCCCCATGCACCCAAATCTTAGCAGGCATTAACTATAACCACCAGTTATCTGGGTGTGTCAGCAGCCTTAGGATTTTTTTGAGCTCTCCTTACCCCCTTGTTTTAATATACTTCTTCTAATAACCCTATTCTTAGTTAGTGGCCATTAAACTTCAAATGGTGATGCAAATGGAACCATCTATGTATGTGTCATTCTTCTGGAGACCCTTAAATCAACGTCAGGAGGAGCTCTAACTGCTGCTTTCCCAAAACAGTGCCGCCTGTCAGCAGGAAGTAGTCAAGTGTTGTCATCAACCACTTTCCCCAACAGCAGCTGGGGTCTCCACTCCTGAAATGGGGAATGAAAGGCGTTAGCCAGCTCGATTTAGGTAGATAGTAAGGGAAGGGTCCTGGAGAGACTTGGATCCATCCCTGGTAGCCTCTGACCCATGCCGCTTGTGCTTGCACCAGATGTTTTGTGCAGATAAGGGAACTTGCAAAGGGGGCTTGACTAAACATGCCCGCAGCCTTCTAAGGGCCCAGATGCAGACTGGGGGAATGGGGTGGAGGCACCAGGAATTTGCACCTTATACAAATAGAGAACCCCATCATTCAGTATGTAAAAACCTTTGTATTCAACTGTGAAGGGGGCAGCCGGCAACCTGCTTTTAGGGTACCTCATTTTGCTAAAAGCTTTCCTTTTCACTTAATAAACTCTATTATTCCACTCATTCATTGACAACTGCATGCCTATTTCTCCCTGGTTGTGAGAGAAGAATCTGGCACTAGCTGAGCTAAGGAGCAAAAATCCTGCATCACAGCTTAACATAGAACATAGTGAATCCTAAAATGAAACCAGAAATAAAGATTTTTTTAAAAAAGCAAATATAATCTTAAATATAGGGACAGCTAAAGAGAATGAAAAGCTAAAATAAAATATATGCCACCAATGTTCATTTTAGTGATGTTTTCATATTTCTAAATATCATCCAAGGAGACAGTTTAGAAATTAAAATGAAAAGTATATTTTTAGAATGTATTAAAGGTATTATAACTATGTCCACCTTTATTTTCATGCTGTGTCTGCCATCTCAAGTAGGATGATAATATGCCTAACACCAAGACTGACTTTTCTCATTTTCCATGGTCAACATAATAATTACTGTAAACGCAAACATGATGGCTGAGTACAAAGTACATTCAACAGGTAAAGCATACAGTATAAAGTCTATACTGTAGCTAGGCAAATGCCATCATTCTCAAAAGCACAAGTAAATATTGATTAAGAATTTTAAGTACTTCGAAGGTTGCTAGAGCAAAATGAATAAGTTGGGAGTTTTTAGAGATTGTTTTTTCCTCTAATAGGTTCCTGGAACTGAGTGATTCAATACTTCTGATAGAAGGGGGCAGCATATTAGTTACCAGAAAACGGTTCAAGACAACACCTCAGAAAAACTTTAAAAAATAAGTCTTTATTTGATACTTTAAAAAATGAATAATCTCAGTAGAAATCCATTTTAATTTTAATCTTTATGTTACTAACTAGAACTCGTATTTTATTCCAGTTCCTTTCATATAATTCAGATCTGCCATACTATGTCACTGAAGAAAGAATGAAGAAAAAATTGTCTTATTTCATAGGACATTAAGGTAAGCTGATTTTACCAAAATCCTTTACAAATTGGTTAAGGCCAATATTGTTAGACCTGAAAAACAACATGAGAAATTAACTCTTGCGTTTCATGCCAGAAGAAACAGAGGCCTAGAATGATATGTAGTGGTCTCACCTTCCATGCTGTTAATCATGTTAAAAAACTGAACAACAGACAGACCCCAAGGACACCTTATGCCCTCAAAGGCAATTTGCCACTTGAAAATAAATTCTTAAATCTGTTGACTATATTCTCTCAAACCCTGATAGCCTAAGTTTCCATCCATTTTTTCTCCTTTGGAAAGGACAAATAGAAAACTAAAATAAAATATATGCCACAAATGTTCATTTTAGTGATGTTTTCATATTTCTAAAGGTCATCCAAGGAGATAGTTAGAAATTAAAATGAAAAGTACATTTTTAGAATGTATTAACGGTATTATAACTATGTCCATGCTGGAAATAAAACTGGGCATAGTTATAATACCTTTGATACATTCTAAAATTTAGTAAAGCCTACTACCCATGTTCTCCATCATCCTATCTCCTTTCCCTCTAATTTGTGTCCCCGTAAAGCCAGAGTGATTTTGAAGTTTATATGTAATCATAGCACTTTCTACTAAAATGATTTTAGTACCTTCTCACTGGTCTTTGGATGAAGGCTAAGTTCCCTGACCTGAGGCCTGGCTGTTTCTCAACTAAATCTCACTTCCCGTCATGCCCCACTGATCACTGCTTTGCAGTCACACTGGCTTCCTGTGTGTGCCCCTCACTCTGGAGGCCTTCCTTGCCCAGTCCAGTTACTCCCTCAGACCTCAACTCAAGCCTCATTTCCTAGAAGCCTGCCCCGAATTTCTGACTTATTTAATAAACCCCTGTCATAGACTCTCATAGCAACATGTAGCTTTCTTTCATAGCACTTATGACAGTTGTGATCTCCCATCTGTATATATGGTGTAGTCTCCCCATGAAACTGTAATTTCCGGAAAGGCAGCATTGGAATCATAGTGTTTTCTCACCAGCAGTTACTAAAAGCTGAATCACAATTTCTAGGCCACCAAAATTATAAAAGTGATCGGAAAAAATGAAAACTATATAGTGATATTCAAACTATTTTCGTAGTAGGAATACTTTACTAAAAAGAAAATCTTACAGAAAAATCTTAAAATAGAGAGCAAATAAAAGTGGCACGTTAATCATATGCCTAATTAAGTTTAGTTTTAACATTTACGTAAGATAGTCATCAAATTTTAAAAACGTGAATATTTTGGTAATTACAAAATGTTTTGAAAAAGAAATTGGATTAGGGGATTTTGCATGAAAAATTTCAAGGACAAACATGCCTAAGCATTTGCTTCATCTTACAATTTTGTTTTGATTAGTTGAGTGGAGTAAAATCCAAATACATGTAAGTGGGCAGCTACAACAATATCAGTTAGCATTCTATTCACAGGATCCTTTTCATTTAAAATGAAGCAGAATGTAGCAGAATCCTGAATAAGAGAGGGTTTTTTAAATCTCCATGATTCAATCAATAGCAACCTCTAATTACTGCTTACCTTCTCTGACTGGTGAAACATTTATAATGAGCAGAAGACTGGGATCCTCAGCTACTGTAACAATTTATTTTTGGTGAAAAATAATTTTCCAAATATATGTTAAAATGGAATAAATGAGTAATTTTTTAATTAAGTCTCTGTTATGTTGGTGACATTTGTCTCAGATATTGCTTAAGTTTTCAAGACACTCCACGTGTTTTCTGTTTGTCAAATTCAATCCCAAATCCATTCCCTAACACTATCTGCTAGAGTGTGTACTTTAGCAATGCAATCTCCCACTGCCAAATGAATCCTTCCAGTTTATTAAAAAATAAAATTATCGAATCCATTTCAAACATATTGTACAAACGTGCCTGAGAGAAATGATGCATTTGAGATATTAAGCAAATGGACTATTTTCATCCACAAAATAATGAGTTTGTCTTGTGTGATATATTCAAACCTCCACCTTGATTCTAGACTGAAATATTTCTGAAAAACTCTGCTATTTAATAAGATTATTAATACATTTGACAATTTTGTGACATTTTCCAAAACTGGTTTTGAAAGATGTTGGCTTCTGTAATTTCTTTGCAACATGTGGCACTGACTTGAACACATGTCAGCAATAGATTCATGCTTGCCATCTCGGCAGTTGTTGACCTCAGTGTTTTCACACTGCCAGTACAGATGTCACTACATTTTTGCCAGCATCCTTTATGGGGTGTAAAAAATTGAACCAAACACTGGCAAAAAAAAAAAAAAATTCTGTTGTCTAAGTGTCAAATGTTTAAATTAATGCACCTTCCTAGCATTCACTGCATATACGGTATAAAATAGGCAAATGGAAATCAGAAACACATGTACTCTCACTGAAATGAACTGTAAATGGGACAGTTGTGAATGCCAGCCCATAAATTCAAGTGGGCTAAGAATATAAATATTTAATCCAACAATTTCTTCACCAAGCTCTCTTTTATTAGATTGTAAATAACTAAGTATTTGAGTGTTTCATTCTATCCCCAGAAGTAAAAGTCCCCAGTGAGTTTATGCAGTACTAGATATTAGGACGCTGCACACCTGGTAGTATTTGGTATTTGACCTCATTACTGGCTACTGAAATATCTATTTCCTTTGTCAGATCTTGTGAGTCTTCTAAGGTACCTCCATGCTTGCTAGGGTGTAGGAATTTGCACATGGGAATCTACAGTCTTTTATTCCAGTATGTAATTCCCAGAAGTCATTTCTTTCTCAGGTGGCTTCTGGCCTCCCTGGAGCTCACCACAGGTTTTAGGTTTCTTCAAGGTCCGTCTCTATTTATTTTCCGTTCGCATTTTATTTTTATTTTTATTTTTCCTACTGGCCAAGATGATCTTTGTTTCCTTTTTATTATAGGAAATAAAAGATGTATTCTTTTCTGCCTGTTCTTTGTGGAAAAAATATTAAATTTTCTAAATTTTATAAAGGCTGCAGTTTCTGAAATATTCATCCATTCTGTCAGGAAGTACTTGAATATCTACTAAATGCCAACCACTCTTTTCTGGATATTTAGCAGTAAGCAAAAACAAAGTTATGCTTGTGGGAAGAAATAAAAAAAATAAGCAATTTTAAAAATAAATATAAACCATATTCTGAGAATGCTAATTTTTGCATTTCGTAAGGGGATAAATGGAGATATCCGCTCTGAGAAAGTGACATTTGAGGAAATACTTGAGTCAAATACAGAATTTGGAAAGAAAAATTAGTAACTGCAATGTCCTTATTATAGGCTGGACTTAGCCAGCTTTAGGACTGTCAAGAAGGTCAATATAACTGGAGTCGAGAGGGCAATGGGAAAAAGGAATCGTTATATAATAAAAACCAATGTGGACTTCCAGCCTTTTTTGTCTTTCCACTTTCACCCATTTCCGGAGTCAGCACAGAGATGGGCATGGAAAAAGAGAAAAAAATCTTCAGTAAAAAGAATAGAAACTAATATCTCAAATGTTTTCTAAACTAACAAAGATTCTACAGAATTTTAGACTTTGGAAAAATGTTATCATTCTTGTGGGATGGTCATTCTTGGAATTACCTGAGGATGATACGGTTTGCAATTCCCTCCCGGTTGATTCATATTGTGTGCTTCTTGCAATGTTAGTCATCCAGGAATTTTATCCTAATTGTATCTGCTGCTCCTTCAAATGCAATGAATTTAATTTACCTTAGCTATTAATTTACTTAAACACTTTTAGTATTGTTAAGCCATTCCCAATAAGCTAAAAGGAAGCTAAAGTTTTGTTTATGTTCTTTATTCTGTGCTTAAAATAAGACACACACTTTTGCAAGGTCCACAAAACTATTGGGCAAAAGTGCACAATATAAAATTCTTTAAGAATTTGGGAAGTGTTTATCCAAATATTTGTAAAATGCAAAGACATTATACTTTCTTGTCTTTGAGTGAATTCACATAAATGTTATTAGGCTACCCCTTTAATTCACGCATTATTGGCGACGTGCTTGTTACTCGTTGAAGAAACGGTTATTGAGATATACTAAAAATTGTCCTTTGATGTAAAGCCTAATATATCAGAATCACTGTCAAAGCTTATTTTAAAATTTCTTGCTATTACTAGCGATAAAGTTCTACATTTAAGAATAATCATTTGTATTTCACTTGAAAAGAAATAACTTTTATAAGTGTAAATTTAGGATGTATACCAAAAACATAAACTTTAGATACTCTAATAGTCGAATAAGCTTCAGAACCATTTGACTGATGCAGCATTATCAAGACTTAGTTACATGTTCACTTGTTACTGTACAACTCTAAGGAGCATGCATGGAGCTTTGTCTGACAATTAAGCCCATTTCACATCTGTCGTGAAAGAATAATGGTTTGAAAAAATGATTATGAAAAGTCATGCTCAACTCCAAGTACAAAGAATGATAGATGCAAAGCTACAAACAAATGTATGCTTGGGAATGGCCAGAAAATGTTATTGGAGTTGTACAGAAATGAGTTGACGTAAAAACTAACAATAGTCACTGATATGTTAACAGATGCTAAAAGCCACAATTAACAATAGTCACTGATATGGTAACAGATGCTAAAAGCCACATTTGCTTGGGTAGTTTACTTATAGTTTTCAAATGTTTAAATAAAATATTTTATAAATGCAAATTATACATTTATAGAGAACTTGAAGCTTAATGAGAAGTTTGAAACTTTGATCACTCCAAATTATCTGAATAGAATAAGGAACAAAAGCTAGTCTCTACTTCTTTATAACCTTGTCAGCCATGTAAACATATAGAAAAAAGAATAGTATGAACTAAATGAGAGATAATATTTATCAACTCTATATTTTTCAGAGCTCCAACAAATGCCAACAGGCTCAATGTAGAGCCAGAGCCAAGGACACTATAGAAAATGGTTGGCAGCAAAGCCAGACAAAGGAAACAAATCAGAAAGTGGTAGCCAACTTTATTTGAAAACAGGGTAAGCCTGACACAGAAAATTATATACAATTATAATCCCTTCACCTCAGGAAGGATATAACAGAGCTGCAGAAGGAGAAGAATAATTAAAAAAATTCAAACAGGCAAGAGAAGCTTCTATAAAACAATAAAAGATTAACATCTTTAGATTTTAGTGACAGATTAAGATGAACTAGTAAGCGAGCTTTCAGCCTTCTCTTCATTCACTTTCTCATCTCTCATGAGAGCTCTCTTTCCAAATCAAAAATCTGCTTTCACTCACCTATTAAAAACATTTAGGAACTTTTGAATTCCTATGAGATAATACCTACTTCCTTTAACATGGCATGTCAGATCCACCACAATCAACTTGCAAGGTAAGGTTTTACCTGTATTTCTAGTCATATTCTTTTCCCTCACGTTTGGTTTATTCAGGAATATCCATTAGTCCCCTAAGAACCTGAAATTTTACTATTCTATTTCCTCTAGCAGAAACACCTCTACCTCCTTTTCTTTTTCTTTTTCCTTTTTTTTTTAGACCAAATCTTGGTCTGTCCCCCAGACTAGAGTGCAGAGGTCACATCTTGGCTCACTGCAACCTTTGCCCCCTGAGTTCAAGCAATTCTGCCTCAGCCTTCCAAGTAGCTGTGATTACAGGCATCTGCCACCATGACGATTAATTTTTTTATTTTTAGTAAAGACCGGATTTCGCCATGTTAGCCAGGCTGGTCTCGAACTCCTGACTTCAAGTGATCCGCCTGCCTCAGACTCCCAAAGTGCTGGAATTACAAGTGTGAGCCACTGCGCCCAGCCCCTTTTCTACTAATTAGACTTTAGCACCTTATTCAACATGAAATTATACTGTGTCAGGAAAGTAAGCGTTCTCCCTATTTTTCACCTACATTAACAACCTTACTTCCTTCTGTAGCAATATTTATTCTCTACTTTGTCCTTAATAACAGGACCACACATTTTCCATTGTAGCCACATACCCCTCTTAAGAAAAAAGAGACATTGTGCAGACTCTTTTATAATTATATGTGGGCCAGCATAGACAGAGATATAAGTGGAAGTCATTTGGGGGGACTTTCAGGGCCTTTGTTGGTCTTTTTACCTTTCCTTTTGGGACTACAAAGCAAGGTCATGTGCTAAGGAGAGCAGGATGAAAATACACATGATCTGGGTCCCTGGTGTCATTTTAAGATGCTGCACTTTGAGATTTCTTGTTATATATGAAAGTTAATTCCCTTATTTGTCTAAGATGTTTTTCAGTTATATTTTGTGTTACTCCAGAATTACAATTATTTGTTTGCTTTTTAGTCTCATCCACAGGAGCATAAATTCATAGAAATATGTTTATCTTTGTTTCCACAAAGTATAATATCTAGCACAAAGTAGGTGGTAATTTATGAGTAGTGGCAACGTGGTTGCTGCTATTAACAGCTTTACTGCATGAAAAGGACGTTTGTGTTTTCAGTCAGAAATACAGTGATAAAAGTTTTAATAAATGTATGGAACGTGGGTTAACAACAGGTGGTTGATGGTAGAGTTGTTGCTATAGGGCTTATACGTAACTTTTGTAACATCAAGGAAGTCAACTACTAACTGCTATTGGAACCGTTATAAACCTCAGAATAAGGAGTAGTACAACTTTTACGTGACCCAGTATGACATGTTCTCTTTTTAATGAAAACAAGAAAATCCATAGAAAGAAAACTGTGATGTTGAAGAACTCTCAGAAGAGAATCTTTCAGAAGTAAACAACAGAAAATAATTTGGCAACAAAAAAAGTGTTATGCCAAGAATTACAAATCACATTCAATATTTGGAGTCTAGGTCTTCCAATAAGCTGGAGAACCTGTGCTTCCCTCTTTCTCCTGCTAATTTCAACTAAAACCCTGGATATTATATGCAAACCAAGAAGACAAAATAAAAACCTTGGATATTATATACATAAGGAGACTGTGAAATATAGAGAGAAGAAGGCAGGCATGTTAATGACTTTAAAACTCAAAGAATGACACCATGGGCTTATTTTTACCTCATATATCCCAGATATGGAGCTGAAAAAGCTAGCAATCTCAAAACAAATCAGCACAGACAACTATTCCCTTCCTTCCAAAACAATGTTGCTCTCTTAAGCCAAAGGAGAAGGAAAGTAGAAAATAACAGCTATATGGCCAGGCGTGGTGGCTCATGTCTGTAATCCCAACAATTTGAGAGGCCAAGGTGGGTGGATCATGAGGTCAGGAGTGCAAGATCAGCCTGGCCAACATGGTGAAACCCCATCTCTACTAAAGATACATAAAGTAGCTGGGCGTGGTGGTGCACACCTGTAATCTCGGCTACTCAGGAGGCTGAGGCAGGAGAATCACATGAACCTGGGAGGCTGAGGTTGCAGTGAGCTGAGATCATGCCACTGCATGCACTCCAGCCTAGGTGACAAAGTGAGACTCAGTCTAAAAAAGAAAAGAAAAGAAAAAACAGCTATATATTGGTTATTTATCACATAAATTACTGTGGCCTGAGTTCAGCACACATCAGCAAAAACCAAGCCAGATTCCTAGGCTTTCACCATCACCAGGTGGTAATGATGAATGCCCCTCATTTCCCCACCTTCCACAAAAGTCATATCAAAGAAAGACATTTTTTCCCTCTGAGTAGCAGCAAGTCCCCTGTAGTGTCAGTGGAGACCAGGTGGAAAACCTGGATGTCCCTTCCAATTCAGCAGTAATAAAGCATCCCTCCCACATGCTTGAGTGGTGTCAGAAAGAGACCAGGGAAGAGTCAGGACTTTTAACACTACCCGATAGTAATGATATCAACCCCTACCACAAGTGTCAGTGGGGGCCAAATGGGAAACAGTAAATAGGTATTAATTATAAAAACTGAAACTAACATTATACTTAATGGTGAAACACTGAATGCTTTTTTACAAAGAGTAAGAACAAGACAAAGATGTTAGCTGAAAGTTCTAGCTAGTGCAGTAGGCAAAAAGAAAAAAAAAGAAAGCATGCACATAATAAAGGAAGAAATAAAATTATCTGAAGATGACATGATGGATTGTCTATATAATAGGAAATCCAAACTGATCTACCAAAAAACACCTATAACTAATAAGTGAATTCAGTAAACATGCAAAAGGTAATTTTATTTCTAAACATTAGCAATGTATACATGAATACCAGAATGAAAAATACAATACCATTTATAATTGTTGAAAATATAAGAAATACTCAAGTGTAAATCTATCATGTATGGAGCTTGTATGCTGAAAACTACAAAATGCTGATGAAAGAAAAGGAGATCAAAATTAGTTTAGATATATACTGTTTTCGTGGACTAGAAGACTAAGCATAGTAAAGATATTAATTGCATCAAATTTATGTAGAGGTTTAACATAATTCCTCTCAAATTCTAAGCAAGACTTTTTATAGATAAAGAAAAAAAATTACTCTAAGATTTTCGTGGAAAATCAAAGGAATCACAATAGTTAAAATAATTTTGTAGAAGAATAACAAAGTGGGAAGAATAAGTCTACTTCAGTTCATTACTTATGTAGCTACAGTAATAAAGATTGTGTTGTCTTGTCTTAGAGATACATACATAGATCAATGGAAAAGAATGAACCTACACAAATATGACTAAGTGATTTTGGTAACAGTGCAAAAGTTATTCACTAGAAAAATGATAAACATTTTGATGAATGAATAATTGGTGCTAGAGCGAGACATCCATAGGCAGAAAACTGAAATCTTACACTCAGTAAGAATATTTACTCAAAATCATTCATGTACTTAAAAGTAAAACATAAAACTATAAACTTTTAGAGAAAAACATATGAGAAGATCTTGGCATCTAGATTGAAAAGAAGTTCATTAGAATTGACAAAAAGAACACACTACATAAAATAAATGATAAACGAAATTTCATGAAAACAAAACAAAAACTTTTGATTTGTAAGAGATCAAGAGAATAAAAATACAAGCCACAGAGTGAGAGGAAATATTATCAACTATTTATCCTCAAAAGGACTAATCTCTATCCTACATAAAGATTTCTCAAAACTTGACATTATAAATTCAACAGTCCCATTAGAAAATTGGCAAAAGCCAAGAGGAACCATTTTATTAAAGATAATATACAGATGGCCAATAAGGATATGAAAAGTTGGTCAACACTATTAGCTACTAAGGAAATGTAAATTAATACCACACTGTGATATCACGACATACCTGTCAGTATGACTTGTTAAAATAAAAAGTAGCGACAACACCAAATGCTGAATCACTCATACATTTGAGGTAAAGCAAATTTTGTCTATTTTGTACAAAACTAAACATACATTTGCCACATGATCCAGCAGTTGCACTCTTGGGCATCCATCCCAGAGAAATGAAAACTTATGTTCATACAACAACCTATACATGAATGTTTATAGCATCCTTATTCATAATAGTCTAAAACTGGGAACAACCCAGATGCCTTTAAATGGGTGAATGGTTAAACAAACTGCGATACATTCATATTATGGAATATATCTCAACACTAAAAATAAGCAAACTATTTTTACAAACAACAACTTGAATAAATCTTTAGAAAACTAAGCTTTAATTAAAAATGATAATCCTTTAAGCAATACATATTTTATGAGTCCGTTTATAAAATATTTTGAAAGGACAAAATTATAGAAAGCGAGAATAGATTAGTTATTGTCTATGATTAAAGAAGGGTGTGGGCTGGAAGGAGCTGGAATGCCTGTAAAAAAGCAACATGAGAGGTCTTTGTCTTGACAGACATGTTCTGTGCTAACTCTATTAATGTCTGTATCCTTGTCATAATATTTTACCATAGTTTTGCAAATGTTACCCATGGGACAAATGAGGTAAAGATTACAATGAGAATGCTTTGTATTATTTCTTACAGCTACATATGAATTTACAATTACCTCAAGATGTGTAATTCAAAAAGTAAGGAGAAAGAAAAACATTCCGACAAATAAAATTACTAGTCCCCCATATTTTTAAAACTTGAATTCAATCAAAATGACTTTGATGCTCTGCCTAACAGCCACACAGAAGCAGTAACACATCACTAAGAGCTTATTTTTAATTGCGCAGGACAACTATACTGTGATAGGCTGAATATTTATTTCCCTGAGTCAGGGACTTAAGAGTTCAGCAGCTCAGGTCCTGAAATTTTAGCAGATTATTTTCTGCCAGGATTTGTCCATCAGTAATGATTATTTCTTTGTTTTTCTCAGTATCTGGTTCAATAAGATTTTCACCTTAGAAATGTAAATGTCAACAATTGTGTGATAGAACCTGCATCAATAAAAAAAGAACAATATGTGTTTTCCAGTAAGAGCTATTATCTATATTTAGTGTTTTTAAAATATTTTCAAAATAAATAAAATAAGAAATAAAAACAGCTACTTGAGTCAGTCGTAGGTATATGTGGTTAGTGGAGAGTCATTCAACTATTCCTCTGTACATGAATAGACAATTCCAAAAAAAGATATACAAATGGCCAACATTTTAAAACATGCTCCACATCACTAATGATCAGAGAAATGCAAATCAAAACCACAATGCGATACCACCTTACTCCTGCAAGAATGGCCATAATAAAAAAATAAAAAAATAATAGATGTTGGCATGGATGCAATATAAAAGGAACACTTCTACACTGCTGGTGGGTATGTAAACTGGTACAACTGTTATGAAAAACTGTGGAGATTCCTGAAAGAACTAAAAGTAGAACTACCATTTCATCTAGCAATCCCAGTACTGCTTATCTACCCAGAGGAAAAGAAGTCATTATAGGAAAAAGATATTTGCACCCACATGTTTATAGCAGCACAATTTGCAATTGCAAAATATGGAACCAGACAAAATGCCCATCAATCAATGAGTGGATAAATAAATTGTGGTATATATATATAAATACATACATATGCACACACATATACACACACACCCCCCCACACATGATTTATATATAATATACACACCACATTTTTTATTGTATGTATATACATATATATGTGTATATATATGTGTATATATATATAATATATATATATATTATAGAGAGAGAGAGAGACGGAGAGATGGACAATGGAATACTACTCAGCCGTAAAAAGGAATGAATTAATGGCATTTGCAGCAACCTGGATGGAACTGGTGACAATTGTGAAGCAACTCAGGAATGGAAAACCAAACATTAGATGTTCTAACTCATAAGAGGAAACTAAGCTGTGAGAATACAAAGACATAAGAATGATACAATGGACTTCTTTGGGGACCCAGGGGAAAGGATGGGGGAGGGGGAAGGATAAAGACTAGAAATTTGGTTCAGTGTACACTGCTGGGGTGATGAGTGTATCAGAATCTTAAAAATCAACACTAAAAAACTTACTCATGTAACCAAATACCACCTGTTCCTCAAAAACCTATAGAAATATATATTTTTTTAATTACGGGAAAAAGAACTAATGGTTCTAATAACACTTTAAACCATTATAACCTTCTCAGTCAAAAAAGCTCTCTTTTTATTAAAAGTAGACAAATCTGGAGAAGTGACACAGCAAGGGTCCTGTCTTATAGAAAAAATATGCTCATATCCCAAACTTTTCTTATATTTGTAGAAGCACCTCTGTGCTATTCCCAAAGTGCTGCTGCTTCAGTTGGGCTGCTGAAAGCTGTAAAGGTGAAGTGGAACTCTGAGCAGGACGTTGTTTCATAAGAATGCCTTTTTGCCTCATAACGTAGTGGGCTCTAATCTAAAATAAGAAAAACAATCTTTGGAAATGAAGCCATATTCTTAAAATCTCACCTGGCTTTGCAGATTTCCTTTTACCCAAGTGCTTCAGAGCACTTAAAGTGGGACCTGACTTCCAATGGAAACATGTAAAAACAATAATTGTAGTATCCTGCTGACAGCTCTTTGACTTCCCTTTAGGATTTCTATGATTTGCCTACTTTTAAAATCATTTGTACCTTATTCACAATGGCAAAAAAAGTGAAATGAAAGCATTTTTGTTTTTTTGGATAAAGAGAGACTAGACTCTTTTTTTTTAAGCTTTCTTCATTTCGATTTGTTACTTGCATGGTGGCACCATTATCAATTGTTCTGATGGTGCTAGTGTCTAAGAAGCTTCTACAATTAGTTTTATGAAAATTTCTCAGAGTAAAACTGCATTCATGTAATCCCATAATATTTTTTGTCAACTGGGTAATGATGTTATTATAAAATCTATAAAATCATACTCAAGTGTTAAATTATATGGAAAACCACTAGTCATAAACACAGTAACAATGCAGTCATGACTTCTTAAGGTTGTTCTAAAGTGCCCATTGTGTGTGAGTGAATTTTCATGGGCAACAAGCAAAAACCATCTGAAAACTGGAAAAGTTATGTTTTCATCAGTATATCTACTGTAATTCTGGATTCATATAGTGCATCCTTTCTTTGAAGTTGTTTTAGAGGTGATTTATTATTTGTTCACCACCATTTTGAAGGTGAAAAAATCCTCTTTTTATTGTCTACACATTTATTTACATATCTATATATATTACCTATCTTTATATATATGAAAAATGTATATATATATATATATATTTCCTTTTCTTAGAAAGGCAGTATAGTAACACCATTGTATTTTTCAATTCCAGCGGAAAAAATAAGATAATACAAATAAGGTAGTTTTTCCAAAAAATGTAGGTTAAGAGATGCTACTGCAACTGAAAACCAAATATAATTCTATACATTCTAGCAGTCAAGACAAAAAAAAAAGCATTATTCATTGCTTAAAAAATTATACTGTTCACAATGATAAAGTGTAATACTCAGAAGAATTTGTGATGTGACTGTGTTGGAAATGATCATCTTCAGTAAATGTTTTGTGAAATCTGAAGGAATATGCTTTCCATAGACTAGAAATTTTCTTATTTTATGTCTCAGGAAATTTATGGAAAAGCTTTACTCAGAGCCATACTATGTCAGAAGCAGAACTAAAAATGTGAACTTGATCTTTCAATTCTGATGTTTTGTCCTATGATTATGCATAGTCTAACCTTCTATTGTTCTGCTTTGCAGAACTAGTGCAATGCCTCGAAGATAAAATATGTAGGCATTAGAATCATTGTAATACATAGCTAGGCCTTTTTGACCCTTACAGACCCTGACCCCAAAAGAGGGACTAGTTGAACCAATTTGGCAATAAATAGCATAGAGATGGTTTTGACCCTGAGGTAAAGGCCCCCACCTTTTACATATGTCTAAAATTCTTTGATAGGAAAAGAAATCCTTTTATTTTATTTTTTGCCATTATTGTGATCTTTTAATATATATTTTATTATGTTTTAGATTTGGGGGTACATGTGAAGAACATGAAAGATTGTTGCATGGGTACATACATGGCAATGTGGTTTGCTGCCTTCCTCCCCATCACCTATATCTGGCATTTCTCCCCATGCTATCCCTCCCCAACTCCCCACCCCCCGCTGTCCCTCCCCTAGTTCCCTACCACGTACCCCAGTGTGTGATCCTCCCCTCCCTGTGCCCATGTGTTCTCATTGTTCAACACCCCCCTATGAGTGAGAACATGTGGTTTTTGATTTTCTGTTCTTGTGTCAGTTTGCTGAGAATGATGGTTTCCAGGTTCATCCATGTCCCTACAAAGGACACGAACTCATCGCTTTTTATGGCTGCATAGTATTCCATGGTGTATATGTGCCACATTGTCCCTGTCCAGTCTATCATCGATGGGCATTTGGGTTGGTTCTAAGTCTTTGCTATTGTAAACAGTGCTGCAATGAACATTCGTGTGCATGTGTCCTTATAATAGAGCCATTTATAATGCTTTGGATATATACCCAGTAATGGGATTGCTGGGTCAAATGGAATTTCTATTTCTAGGTCCTTGAGGAATCACCACACTGTCTTCCACAATGGTTGAACTAATTTACATTCCCACCAACAATGTAAAAGTGTTCGTATTTCTCCACATCCTCTTCAGCATCTATTGTCTCCAGATTTTTTAATGATCGCCATTCTAACTGGCATGAGATGGTATGTCAATATAGTTTTGATTTGCATTTCTCTAATGACCAGTGATGATGAGCATTTTTTCATTTGTTTGTTGGCCTCATATATGTCTTCTTTTGTAAAGTGTCTGTTCATATCCTTCACCCACTTTTGAATGGGCTTGTTTGTTTTTTTCTTGTAAATCTGTTGTAATTCTTTGTAGATTCTGGATATTAGCCCTTTGTCAGATGGGTAGATTGCAAAAATTTATTCCCATTCTTTTGGTTGCCAGTTCACTCTAATGATTGCTTCTTTTGCTGTGCAGAAGCTCTGGAATTTAATTAGATCCCATTTGTCTATTTTGTCTTTTGTTGCCAATGCTTTTGGTGTTTTAGTCATGAAGTCCTTGCCTACGCCTATGTCCTGAATGGTTTTGCATGGGTTTTCTTCTAGGGTTTTTATGGTGATAGGTCTTATGTTTAAGTCTTTGATCCCTCTGGATTTAATTTTAGTGTAAGGTGTCAGGAAGAGGTCCAGTTTCTGCTTTCTGCACATGGTTAGCCAGTTTCCCCAACATCATTTATTAAACAGGGAATCCTTTCCCCCTTGCTTGTTTTTGTCAGGTTTGTCAAAGATCAGATGTTTGTAGATGTGTGGCATTGCCTCCGAGGCCTCTGTTGTGTTCCATTGGTCTATATCTCTGTTTTGGTACCAGTACCATGTTGTTTTGATTACTGTAGCCTTGTAGTATAGTTTGAAGTTCGGTATTGTGATGCCTCCAGCTTTGCTCTTTTTGATTAGAATTGACTTGGCTATGTGGGTTCTCTTTTGGTTCCATGTGAAATTTAAGGTGGTTTTTTCCAGTTCTCTGTAAAAGGTGATTGGTAGTTTGATGGGGATAGCGTTGAATCTATAAATTACTTTGGGCAGTATGGCCATATGAAATCCTTGTATTTTACCATCAAAGTGATGTGCCTAAAAGTAAATAACTCTGGAAAAGGTAATAATTCCATTAAGCATTAATGGAGAAGAAAACTGATAGCATGAAGACAATTTTGGGGTGAGAGAAAGAAAAAGAGAGGTGTGCTTTTGTGGTAAGTTTCAGAAAATACAGATTTCTGAATTATATCTTCAATGGTCCTGCTTTATTATGTTGAATGGGGTTCCAAAAGTCTGCACAACTAGCAAATAAACTTCTTGTGTAACACTGATATGGGCTGTCTGTAAACTTCATTTAGGAAGACCATTAATGGGAAGGAGACCAAGAAGCAAAGGCCATTTTGGCAACAGGAACAACAGGTGAAGATGAACTTGACACAATCTGTGGTTTCCAATCTAAGAAGTATCAATGTGTACAAAGAAGCATTAATAAGGGACTTTTTAAAAAATAAAGCTTATAAACCATAAGCATCCTATTCAAATAGAAAATATAGGTCAGGCACAGTGGTTCACCCCTGTAATCCCAGCACTTTGGGAAGCTGAGTTGGGAGAATTGCTTGATCCCAGGAGTTCGAGAACAGCCTGGGTAACATGTCCGTACCCTGTTTCTACAAAAAATAAAAAAAATTAGCAAGCTTGGTGGCACATGCCACCAAGTAGTCCCCAGCTACTCAGGAGGCTTAGTTGGGAGGACCAACTGAGCCCAGGAGTTCGAGGCTGCAGTGACCCATGACAGTGCCACTGCACTC
Source organism: Cacajao melanocephalus (assembly GCA_963573385.1). Classification (NCBI taxonomy): domain Eukaryota; kingdom Metazoa; phylum Chordata; class Mammalia; order Primates; family Pitheciidae; genus Cacajao; species Cacajao melanocephalus. The sequence goes on from CAUYLG010054407.1 coordinate 51,361, forward strand.
CAGCCTAGGTGACAGAGCACTCTCCTGTCTCACTAAAAAAAAAAGAAATAGAAAATGTATTCAACCTACTCTTTAATTGCTAACTTTTTGAATGCTTACTGTGTGCCAGGCAATTTTCCAAGTGTTTTTTTCGTGTATTGACTTATCCTTACAGCAAACTATGAGGTAAATACTAATTAATATCATCTTTATCCTGTTGCATCAATGAGGAAATGGAAGCATAAAGAAGTTCTGTATCTTGCTGTGGCTCACTGCAAATGAAACATAGAGCCATGGTCTGCAACAGGCACTTGGTCTCCAGAGCTAAACTCTAGACTAAAAAAAATATATATTTAATGGCAAAATAAATATATATATTATTACATATACTATATATTATATATTAATATATAATTAATATATATGTTAATATAAATATATATTGTATGTTAATATCATATATATTATA
>CAUYLG010054408.1:0-13652 GCA_963573385.1 Cacajao melanocephalus
CAGGTTTAAGTAAAACACTGGTTGGCTGCTTGTTTGTTATTTTCATCCCTTATTCCTTCCTGTCTCCATTGTTAAGCACAATTATTGGCAAAAAAGAAGTTTTTAATACCCATTTTTAGACTGCATTCTAGCCTGGGCAATGGAACAAGAATCCCGTTCTCTCTCCCTCTTTCTCTTCCTCTTTCTTTCTCTCTTACATTCTTTTTTTTATTTCTTTCACTCTCATTTTCTTTCCTCTCTTTTTCTTTCAAAAATAAATAAAATAAAATAAAAAAAAAAAATGGGGTAGTAAAACCTACTGTATATGCTAATAGGGCTAAATGAGATGATAAATATAAAGCACCTATCTGATGCCTGACATAAAAAGTACACATTTTCAATCTGAGAAAGCTGAATGAAAAAAAACAAATAAATGAAAAATTAAAACCACACGAAAGTACATATTGGGCTGGGTGTAGTGGCTCATGCCTGTAATTCCAACATTTTGAGAGGCTGAAGTGGGAGGCTTACCTGAGGCCAGGAGTTCAAGACCAGCCTGGTCAACATAGCAAGATCCTGTCTCTACAAAAAAAAAAAATTTTAATGTAGCTGGACATGGTGGCACACACCTGCAGTCCTAGCTACATGGTAGGCTGAGGTGGAAGAATTGCTTGAGCCCAGGAGTTGGAGGCTACAGTAAGCTCGATCATGCCACTACACTTCAGACTGAGTGAGAGAGGGAGACCCTGCCTCTAACAACAACCAAAAAAAGTACACATTAAATGTTATATTTTGTTATTTATCTTATGATATGTCAAGGAGATTCCATATGCATCACTGATATAGTTGTCTGTGCCCAAAATAGATTTTGAACTTTCAGCTATCTTCTTGGATGCACTAGGCTAATATAAGTAGCAGAGAAGAAGTGTACAAAAGCCATAGTCTAGTGAGGAGAATTCTCAGTCTACTTGGTAAAAAGGTAGTAAAAGTATCAAAATAGTAGAAGCCTCTGTTTAAGGATATAATGCTTAGAGTTTTGACTCAAATGCCAGGGTAAAAAACTTAGCTCTTATGCAATATATGTAACACAATCTCAGGTTTTAGGGGTTACAACTACAGAAGATTGGTGATTATCCTAGGCAAGGTAATGGCAGAAACTAAAATGGAAAATGAACTCCGTAAGATGGTACAAGAGAAAGTAGCACACTGAAATGGAAGTAACCAGGAAAAGGAGGGGGAAGGCAGACAAGGAATGAAGACCAGTTAGTCAGGTGGCAACCAGGCTTAGGAGATTCTGGGTAAATATCTCCTTGGTCACAATGAGGAATTGATCACAAATGGGATTTCCCAGCTAATGAAAGAACAATGAGATGATCTTCTGGAGTACAATTCTCTAACTAATAGATTAGTCAAGGCTTACTCTCCATATACTACTGTATTTACAGTTCCATTAAGCCCAAGTGCTGGCAAGTCAAATTTAACAATGACCCCTTGCTGTAATTCTAGATGAGTAGGCCTGGCTGATTTCAGCCAAGTCATTTAATGGCTGTCATAGAAATTTTCTTTTCCTGTCTCTAAAAATAAGATAGCTGCAAGGGGACAGACAAATGGCTAATTTCAGGTCAGATTAGTTGGAGACTGATATGGTTTGGCTGTGACCCCACCCAAAATCTCATCTTAAATTGTAATCCCATAATCACCACGTGTCAAAGGTGGGACCAAGTAGAGGTAATTGGATCATGGGGGCAGTTTCTCCCATGCTGTTCTCATGATAGTGAATGAGTCTCGCGAGATCTGATGGTTTTATGTCTCTGGCATTTCCCCTGCTTGCATCATTCTCTCTCCTGCTGCCCTGTGAAGGAAGAGGTGCCTTCTGCCATGATTGTAAGTTTCCTGAGGCCTCCCCGGCCATGTGGAAACTGTGGTCAATTAAACCTCCTTTCTTTATAAATTACTCCGTCTTGGATATTTCCTTATAGTGGCATGTGAATGAACTAATACAGAGTCAATTTGCATTAAGAATACTAGAATTTCTCAGACAGATTCCAAATAATCACAATTTATCCTATGGTAGTCAAATAACAATCTAAAACATTACAGCTATCAGTAGATTTTAACTAACCATATGGCTTAAAGTCTTTAATACACAATAAAATTTATTTTTCATCTCTTCAGACTTCATTTCTGAGATATCTGGAGCATAGCCACCAGATATTTTCACGTAAGGAACAGCAAAATGACTGGGCATGGTGGCTTATACCTGTAATCCCAGCATTTTGGGAGGCTGAAGTGGGATGATATCTTGATCCCTGGAGTTTAAGATCCAGCCTGGGCAAGACAACTTCTCTAAAAAAAAAATACATGGTAAGAAGAATAGCTAAATGATGTAGCAGAGAGTCATCATGGAAAAGGCCAGTATCCATGGCACTGAAAAAGGAGCAGTAACAATTTGCTTTCTCACTACCATTTCATTACATGTTTCTGGTTCAGTCTACCCACAGCTACATCCCATGGTTTATATTTAACTTACTTATCATACTTACTTACAATACCAGCTTTTTCCCACTAAACAAAGAGCTCCTTATACGTAGAGACCATGAGATCAGCTTTTTTTAGATGTCACATATGAGTGAGATCATGCAGTATTTGTCTTTCTGTGTCTCATTTATTCACTTAACATAATGTTCTCCAGATTCATCCATGTTGTTGCAAATGACAGGATTTACCTCTTTTTTATGGCTGGATATTATGGTGATTACTAGGGGGTGGGACAGTGATGAGTGAGGAGTTGGGGAAATGTTGATCAAAGGTTACAAATTCCAGTTAGATAGGAAGAATAAGTTCCAGAGATCTATTGTACAACATGGTGACTATAATAAATGACAATACATTGTATTCTTGAAAAATTCAAAGAGTAGATTTTAAGTGCTCTCACCACCAAATGACAACTATGTAAGGTAATGTATATGTTAATAAGCTTGATTTAACCATTCTGGAAGGGGTTGTGTGTGTGTGTATTTCAAAACATGTTGTACACAATAAATACACACAATTTCATGTTAATTAAAAAACCCATTAAAATATTTTTAGGTATAATTTTGAGGTACAAGTGGTTTTTGGTTACATGGATGCATTATATAGTGGTGAATTCTGAGATTTTGGTGCACCCATCACCCAAGCAATGTACACCGTACCCAATATGTAGTTTTTTATCCCTCACTCCCTTCACACCCTGCCCCTTCTGAGTCTCCAAAGTCCATTTTACCACTTTGCATGCCTTTGTGTACTTACAGCTTAGCTCTCACTTACAAATGAGAACATACAGTATTTAGTCTTCCATTCCTGAGTTACTTCACTTAGAATAATGACCTCCAGCTCCAACTACATTGCTGCAAAAGACATTATTTCATTCCTTTTTATGACTGAGTACTTTTCCATGGTGTATATATACCACTTTTTCTTTATCCACTCGTTGGTTGATGGGCAGTTAGGTTGGTTCTGTATCTCTGTAACTGTAAACTGTGCTTCAATAAACATGTGTGCATGTGTCTTTTTCATATAATTACTTCTTTTCTTTTGAGTAGATATCCAGCAGTGGGACTGCTGAATCAAATGGTAGACCTATTTTTAGTTCATTAAGCAATCTTCATACTATTTTCCATAGAGACTGTACTAATTTACATTCCTACCAGCAGTGTATAAGCCAAATACTTACAAGCTCATCCTTCTCTTTTCACCATATCCATGCCAACACCTATTTTCTTTGACTATTCTTGTCGGAGCAAGATGGTATATCATTGTGGTTTTAATTTGCATTTCCCTGATGATTAGTAATGCTGAGCATTTTTTTTCATGCTTGTTGGACATTTGTATATCTTTTGAGAAATGTCTTATCATGTCATTTGGTCACTTTTTGATGGGGTTACTAGTTTTCTTGCTGATCTGTTTGAGTTCCTTGTAGATTATGATACTAGTCCTCTGATGGATGCAGAGTTTACAAATATATCCCCCATTCTGTAGGTTATCTATTTACTCTGATGATTATTTCTTTTGCTGTGCAGAAGCTTTTTAGTTTAATTAGGTCCCATTTATTTGTTTTTGTTGCATTTGCTTCTGGGGTTTTAGTCATGAATTCTTTGCCAAGGCCAATTGTCCAAGAGAGTTTTTCCAAGGTTATCTTCTAGAATTTTTATGGTTTCAGGTCTTAGATTTAAGTCTTGATCCATCTTGAGTTGATTTTTGTATGTGGTGAGATATTGAGATCTAGTTTCATTCTTCTACATGTGGCTAACCACTTTTCCCAGAAACATTTATTAAATAGGGTGTCCTATAAACAATTTATGTTTTTGTATGTTTTGTCAAAGATCCGTTGGTTCTAAGTATTTGGCTTTATTTCTGTGTTCTCTATTCTGTTCCATTGGTCTATGTTCCTACTTTTATACCAGTACTATGCTGTTTTGGTAACTATAGCCTGGTAGTATAATTTGAAGTCTGGTAATGTGATGCCTCCAGGTTTGTCCTTTTTACCTAGGATTGCTTTGGCTAGTCAGGATCTTTTTTGGTTCCATATAAATTATAGGATTGTTTTTCCTAATTTTGTGAAAAATTATGCTGGCATTTTGATAGGACTTTTCACGGTGTTGATTCTTCCAATCGATGAGCAGGGGGTTTGTTTCCATTTGTCTGTATCATCTATGATTTCCTTCAGCATTGTTTTATAGTTCTCCTCGTAGAGATCTTTCACCTCCTTAGTTAAATATATTCCTAGGTATTTTATATTTTTTGCAGCTGTTTTTAAAAGGGATTGAGTTCTTGATGTGATTCTTAGCTTGGTGGTTGTTAGTGTATAGCAGTGCTACTGATTTGCATACACTGATTTTGTAACCTGGGATTTTACAAAATTTGTTTATTAAATCTAGTAGTCTTCTGGAGGAGTCTTTAGGGTCTTCTAGGTATATGACCATATCACCAGTGAACAGATTGTTTGATTTCCTCTTTTCCAACTTAGATGCCCATTATTTCTTTATCTTGCCTGATTGCTCTGGCTAGGACTTCCTAATGGACTAAAAAGAAATGGTGGGTGGACAAACTCAACCAATTGTCAACTAGAAAATGTTTAAAAAAAAAAAAAAAAAAAGAAATGGTGAAAGTGGGCATCTTTGTCTTGTTCCACTTCTCAGGAGGAATACTTTCAACTTTTCCCATTCAATATGATGTTGACTGTGTGTTTGTTGTATATGGCTTTTATTATTTTGAGGCAAGTCTCTTTCTATATCTAGTTTGTTAAGAGTCTTTATCACTAAAGTCATGCTAGATTTTATCAAATGCCTCTTCTGCATGCACTGAGATAATCATACGTTTTTAATTCTGTTTATGTGATGTGTCACAATTATTGACTTGCATATGTTAAACCATCCCTGCATCCCTGGGATGAAACCCACTTGATTATGGTAGGTTTGATCAACCTGCTTGATCTTTTTGATGTGCTGTTTGATTTGGTTAGCTACTATTTTATTGAGGATTTTTGCATCTATGTTTATCAGGGATATTGGTCTGTAGTTTTCTTTTTTTTAATGTCCTTTCCTGGTTTTGGTATCAGGGTGATACTGGCATCATAGAATGTTTTAGGAAGGATTACCTCTTTCTCAATCTTTTGAAATACTTCATTAGAACTGGTACCAATTATTCTCTTAATGTCTGGGAGAATTCACATTAGAATCCACCTGGCCCTGGGCTTTTTTGTTGCTAGCAATTTTTTTTATTACTCATTCAATCTTACTGTTTGTAATTGTTCTGTTCAGGGGACCTATTTTTTCCTGATTTAATCTAGGGGAGTTGCATGGTTCCAGGAATTTATCCATTACCTCTAGATTTTCTAGTTTGTGTGCAGAGAGGTGTTGTTAGTAGCCTCAAATGATGATTTTTGTTTCTGTGGTGTCAATTGTAATTTCTCCAGTTTTATTTCTAATGAAGTTAATTTGAATTTTCTCTTATTTTCTTGGTTAATCTAACTAATAGTATATTAATTTTCTTTATGTTTTCAGAGAACCAGCTTTTGGTTTAATTTATTTTTTGCATTTTTTTTGTTTCAATTTCATTTAGTTCTGCTTTGATCTTTATTATTTCTTTTCTTCTGGTAGCTTTGGGTTTAGTTTGTTGTTTTTCTAGTTCCTTGAGGTGTGATATTAGACTGTCAACTTGTGATCTTTCAGATTTTTTGATGCAGGCATTTAGCACTATAAACTTTCCTATTAGCACTTCTTTTGCTGTTTCTCAGAGGTTTTAATAATCTGTGTCACTACTGTCATTCATTTAAAAGAATTTTTTAATTTCCATCTTGATTTCATTGTTAATCCAAAAATCATTCAGGAGCAGATTGTTTAATTTCCGTGTCTTTGTATGGTTTTGAGGGTTTCTTCTGGAGTTAATTTCTACTTTTATTCCACTGTGGTCTGAGATAATACTTGATATATAATTTTGATGTTTATAAATTTGTTAAGACTTGCTTTGTGGCCTATCATACGGTCTATCTTGGAGAATGTTAAATGTATTGATGAGAAGAATGTATATTGTCCATATCTTGGGTAGAATGTTATGCAAATGTCTGTTAGGTCCATTTGTTCTAGAGTGTCATTTAAGTCTATTTTGTTGTTGTTGTTGTTGACTTTGTCTTGATGATCTATATAGTACTGTCAGTGGAATACTGAAGTTCCCCACTATTATTATGTTGCTACCCATCTTATTTCGTAGGTCTAGTGGTAATTGTTTTATGAATCTGGGAGCTCCAGTGTTAAGCACATATAAATTTAGGATTGTGATATCTTCTTGTTGGATTGATCCTTTTATCACTGTATAGTGACCTTCTTTGTCTTTTTTTTCACTGCTGTTGCTTTAAGGTCTGTTTTATTTGATGTAAGAATAGCCACTTCTGCTTGCTTTTGGTTTCCATCTGCATGGAGTATCTTTTTCTACCCCTTTACCTTGAGTTTACATAAATCCTTACATCTTGGGTGAATCTCTTACAGACAGCAGATACTTGGTTTGTGATTTTTTTTCTCCATCCTGCCAATCTGTATCATTTAAGTGGAGCATTTAAGCAATTTATGTTTAACATGAATATTGAGATGCAAGGTACTGTCCCATTCATCATGTTAACTGTTACCTAGATACTTTGTATTTTTCACTGTGTTATTGTTTCATAGGCCTTGTGAGTTTTATGCTTTTAAGAGGTTCTATTTTGCTGCCTATCAAGCTTTTGTTTCAAGATTTAGAACTCCTTTTAGAATTTCTTGTAGGGCTAGTCTGATAGTGACAAATTCTGTCAGCATTTGTCTGAAAATGACTTTATTTTTCCTTCATTTAAGAAATTTAGTTTTACTAGACACAAAATTCTTGGCTGACAGTTATTCTGTTTAAGGAGGCTAAAGACAGGACCCTAATCCCTCTGGCTTGTAAGGTTTCTGCTGAGAACTCTGCTGTTAGTCTGATGGCTTTTCCCTTACAGGTTAACTGATGCTTTTGTCTCACTGCTCTTATAATTCTTTCCTTTATATTGATTTTAGATAGCCTGATGACTACATGCCTTGGTGATGTCCTTTTTGCAAGGAATCTCCCAGGATTTCTTTGTGCTTCTTATATTTGGATATCTAAATCTCTAGCAAGATCAGAAAAGTTTCCCTCATTTATTCATTCAAATAAGTTTTCCAAACTTTTTGCTTTTACCTCTTCAGGAACATCAGTTATTCTTAGGTTTGGCCATTTTACATAATTCCATATTTTTGGAGTCCCTGTTGATTTCTTTTTATCCTTTTTAATTTTTTTCAAGCTCTGAAATTCTTTCTTCTAGTTGTTCTAGTCTATTTGTAAGTCCTTCCACTGCATTTTGTAATTCCCTAAATGTGTCTTTTATTTCCGGAAGTTCTGATTAGCTGTTCTTCAAGATATCTATCTCTTTAGAAAACTTTTCATTCATATTCTGAATTTTTTTAAAATTATTTGTGTTGGCTTTCACCTTTCTCCGGTATCTCCTTGTACTCAAGGAAATAATCAAAGCTTAATAATCAACCATTTGAATTCTTTATCTGGTATTTCAAAGATTTCATCTTGGCCAGGCTTGATGGTTCATGCCTGTAATCCCAGCACCTTGGGAGGCCAAGGTGGGTGGATCACCTGAGGTCAAGAGTTCAATACCAGCCTGGCCAACATGGTGAAACCTCATCTTTACTAAAAAAACAAAAACAAAAACAAAAACAAAAACAAAAATATATAGCTGGGCATGGAGGTGTGTGCCTGTAGTCCCAGCAACTCAGGGAGGCTGAGACAGAAGAAACGCTTGAACTCGGGAGGCGGAGGTTGCAGTGAGCAACAACAAAAAAACAAAGACTTCATCTTTTTTTTTTCTTTTTTTAAATTTTGAGGTGGATTCTCACTCTGTTACCCATGCTGGAGTGCAGTGGTGTGATCTTGGCTCACTGCAACCTCCACCTCCTGGGTTCAAGAGATTCTCCTGTGTCAGCATCCATGAGTAGCTGGGACTACAGGTGCATGCCACCACGCCCAGCTAAGTTTTGTATTTTTAGTAGAGATGGGGTTTTACCCTCTTGGCCAGGATGGTCTCCATCTCTTGACCTCATGATATGCCCACCTCAGCCTCCCAAAGTGCTGGGATTACAGGCATGAGCCACTGTGCCCATCCAAGATTTCATCTTTGTTTGAATCCATTACTGGAGAGCTAATGTGATCTTTAGGGGTGCTATATAACCCTGTTTTGCCATATTACCAGAATTATTTTTCTGGTTCCTTCTTTTTTGGTAGATCATTTCTTCTAGTTATCATAGCATTTATTTTTATTTTACTGTGTTTAAAAAATTTTTTTTTACCCCCTTAAGGATGTGACTTTAATGTTTACTGCAGCGTAATTTGGCTCTTGGTGCTTTCAGGGGTGAAGATTCTAGGTAAGTTCCTTGATTACTGGGAGTCTTTGTATGATGGCCTTCTCAGATGCTGGTTGTAGTAACAATGTGCTCAGTGTGTGAGCAAATTCATTGTCTTACACAGGGTTGGAATGGCAGAGTTCTCTTGAAGCTTACTTATCTCATTCCACTGTGGTATGTACCTTTTTGTTTACTTATTTTTTCCTAGTATTTTATTTACTGGGTTGAACAGCCTGAGCTTAAGGCCAGCAGGGGAGGTATCCCTGTATAGAAACCAATGCGGCTAAAGCAGGTGGGTAAATGCAATACTCAATGGTGGGCAGAGGTCCCAACCTTGTCAGAGGTGGCTGGGGGAGCTCTCAGTGAGACACACTGAATGTCTTATCAGGGGGAGGGGTGGGAGCCACCTCAGCTCTCCTGCCAGGCCAGCAGGAAAGCTATCTACCTCCCAGACATACTCCTGACCGTGTTCCAACTATTCAGATCAGACCTCTTTTCATCTGCAGGAATGTTGATGTTCCCAGTAAAGAATTATGACTCTACTTCTTGTGCACGACTGAACCTGGAGGTGCTCCTTCTACGGGGATATAGTCATCCGGAAGTGTTCCAAAAAGGCTATGCACAGATGTACTCACACCAAGCTCCCATAGGAGAAGCCCCAGCTGTGACTAGAATGATGGATGATGGGGAAAAAAAGTCCCCTTCTCTGAGATTCTTCACAAGAAGCAGGGTTGGTGCCTGGCTGTTGGAGTAGAGCTGTAGACTTTCCCTGCTAAGCCCAACACTGCAACGGTGCCCCTGCTGAAAGAAACTTCCAGCAGCAGAAAGAACTGGGACTCAGGTCCTGCCATCCAGAGTCTTTTGTCCCATGAGGTGTTCCCTCGATTTTGTGTACTTCCCTTTCCCCTAGAAGTAGGAGTCCCTGAGAGCCAGACTACTATGAATTCTGTTGCTCTTCTGGGTCTAGCCAAATAGTTGGGCTGCCATACTCCAGGCTGGTATTAGGGAATGTCTGTAAGGGATCCAGTGATGTGACCTGTCCTCAAGTCTCCCAGAAGCAGGTACCAGCACTGGCTCTGATAGGCGTTGCAGAGGAGTGACACAGACTCTGTGAGATTTCCTTAGTTATAGATGGCTTTTTCAAATGCCAGTGGTAGTAGGTAATGACCTGGTTATGTGAACAGACTCAGAACCTCCTGGTTGGCCAGGGTGGTACAGGCAATGGTGATAGCTGAGGTCAGGCACAAGTTTTCTCCTTCCAGATAGAATAATAACAGTGTTATTCTATCTGGAGGTGCTGTAATGGACTGTGTTGGTTGGCCTTCAGCCAGGAGGTGGTACTGGGAAAAGAGCACCAGCTATGGTAGTAGGGGTGGGATTTGTGCTTGCCTTATATTTCCCAGGGAGTGAGGAATAGCAGGCGGCCGTAAGCCCCACCAAGCTCCCACTAACGTGACAAGACAGATCTGACACTCCCAGTGATGCAATAGCAGCAGCAAGCTAAGGTCCAGGCCATCTTGCTCAGAACTAAAAACTGCCCCAGGCCATAAGCCTTCCCTGCAGAGATACTATGTGAGGTAATGCATACGTTAATTAGCTCGATTTAACCATTCTAGAAGGTATATACATATTTCAAAACATCATGTTGTACACAATAAATACATACAATTTCATGTCAATTCTTTTTAAAAAGGTAGAGACAATGTTTTCTTTTTCTTTTTTCTTTTCTTTAAATCTCTGTAGCCTACTGCTTGGCTCAGCATTAGGCCGTGGAGTTAATAAAGATGTGTTGAATGTGAACAAGCTCACAAGTAAAAAATGCTTTGAAACATGTTATGCTAGATTGGGGTTAGATTGCTGTCCAAACTCCTCCAGTAGAGGACAATCACCTCCACCTTATGGGAAGATCTATATAATCACAGAACAGCTGGACTCAGAGAGGAACCTCAGCTAAGGCTAATGGTTTGTTGACCCTTCTATGCAAACGTCAGCAAACTAGAGGATATTCAGCATGGCTGAAGAGGGTTTGTAGGTGCAGTGTTAAGAAGAGTTTTGAGAGAAAGGTCACTAAAAGTCTGGAATGTCATGAAAGGTACAGATCCTGAGCTACTATTGATCTCCTACACCTCTAATTCTGACCATCCCCTAAGGCTTCATTAATTCTTCTGAGTTAAGCAAAAACAAGTCTAAAATTGTTCAAAAGATAAGAGCCTAAAGAAATTCAAAATAATCATATAAGCAAAAAAAATTTCCAACTTATTAACAGAGGTCCATGAAGATTGGTTTGGCTGGCACAATTCAGGAAATGCCCAAAAACCAAAGGCCTTATTCCCTACTCCCCTTAGAGATCTTTGGCTTCTCCTCCCCTTTTTTTTTTTTTTTGAGATGGAGTTTCACTCTTGTTGCCCAGGCTGGAGTGCAATGGTGCGATCTCGGCTCACCACAACCTCCACCTCCTGGGTTCAAGCTATTCTCTTGCCTCACCGTCCTGAGTAGCTGGAATTACAGGCATTCGCCACCATACCCAGCTAATTTTTTTGTATTTTCAGTAGAGATGAGGTTTCTCCATGTTGGTCAGGCTGGTCTCAAACTCCCGACCTCAGGTGATCCACCTGCCTCAGCCTCCCAAAGTGTTGGGATTACAGGTATGAGCCACTGCACCTGGCCAGCTTCTCCCCTTCTGTAGGGCAGAAACTGACAGGAACATCCAGGCAGATGGAAATTGGGAGTTGTGCTTTTCTACTCTGACAACATTTGGAATGTTAGGACCAATGATTTTTCATCAATGCAGTAAAGGTAAAATCAGTCTTGTTTGACTGAACTGCTAGACATTACTTTCAGTGCTTCTCAATCATAAAACCTTCCCTGGGATAGGAGATGAGAGATTGGGAGTTATATGAAAAGCCAGCAGTTAGAAACAAAATGCTTTGGTGATGCTAAAAAAACAATTTAACTCTAAGAGATTCAAACCGTAACTCCCTCTGTTTAGGGTTGCTAGATTTAGCAAATAAAACATTCAGATACAAAATAAGTATGTCCCAAATATCAGATGGGACACACATACTAAAAAGTTATTTAATTGTTTATACAGTGGCATAATCTTCGCTCATTGCAAATTCTGCCTCCTGGGTTCAGGTGATTCTCTTGTCTCAGCTTCCCGAGTAGCTGGGATTACAGGAGCATGCCACCCACACCTGGTTAATTTTTCTATTTTTACTAGAGGTGGGGTTTCACCATGTGAGCCAGGCTGGTCTCGAACTCCTGACCTCAAGTGATCTGCCCACTTCAGCCTCCCAAAGTGCTGGGATTACAGGCCTGAGCTGCCACACCTGGCCACTGGGAACTTTTGATATCTGTCTTTTCTAAACAACTTTATGAGATAAAATTTATAAACCATACAGTTCACCTATTGAAAATGTAAAACTTAGCGGTTTTTAGTATGTTCACAGAGTTGTGAAACCTAAATGTCTATGTTTGTGTTTATTTAAATGCTCTTTTGTAGAGTATTCTGTTACTAAGACTCTGATTAACTTTCCACTCTACATGCCACAATATCTATGCCCTATTCCTTCCTGCTAGTTCTTTTTCTTTTTTCCTTTTCTGTCTTTTCTTTTTAGTTTCTCCTAAACTTACTTATTGTCCATTTGTGATTACATTTTTTTCTCTTTATTAATTTAAAAAATTACCCAAAGTAATATAAAAATACATTTTCACTGTAAAAGATTGAAAAACCAAAATATATACAGAAAAAATTTAAAGTTTTCTTTCTTGTGCCTTCTACTCCATCTTTTCCTAAGGAAACCACTATTAATAGACTGGTGTGTATCGTTTGGGTCCCTTTCATTTCAGGAGATTTATATACAAATATATATGTATATACACACATCTCTATATGTTTTTTTTTTAATGAGATCCTACTAAATGTGTTGCTCTGCAAGTTGGCTTTTTCATTTTACACTATGTCATCTTCCCATGTAAATACATACAGATTTACTCCAACCTTTTGAATTACTACCTAGTATTTAGCTACCTCTCGATAATTGTTAATAATTTTTATTGTTGTCTTGTGGTGGTGGTGGTGGTAGTGATGATGATATCTGCAGAAGTGTATGGATGGTAAAGGAAAGGGAAAGGAGAAGTATAATAATGGGACAGTCTTACAAACTCACCAGGACAGAAAGAACTCTGTAGGTACTATGCTAGGCAGACAATCTAGTAGAATCACACAACATAGATGTAAAACAGCAAAGCATGTCAAGGCAAGATGTAAATAAGATGGTAAATGAATTGTAGAGACCCAAGATAATTAAAATTATATATCTGTATAAAAACTTGTACGCATATGTTTACAGCAACATTATTCATAATAGCCAAAACGTAGAAACAATTCAAATGTCTATCACCTGATAAAGAGATAAACAAACTGTGGTATATTCAAACACTGGAATAGTATTCCACCATGAAAGGATACATGCTACAATAAGGATGGACCTTGAAAATATAAGTGAAGGAAGCCATTAACAAAAGGCCACATTTTATGTGATTCTATTTATATGTCAAGTCCTGAAAAATCTAATAGTGGTTGCCAGGGGATGGGAGAGCAAAGGGAAGAATTGGGAGTGAATGCTAATGGGTAAAGAGTTTCTTTCTAGATGATGACAGTGTTCTATAATTAAGTTATGGTCATGGTTTCAAAACTCTGTGAATATATTAAAAATAACTTAATTGGATGCTTTAAAA